>PNEQ01131987.1:0-101343 GCA_003012365.1 Medauroidea extradentata
TATACATCCGCCCTCGGCCGTTGTCGGAGCTGAAATGAATACCCCTACCCCTTCATACAGCGGCAGTGGACTCGCCCGACACTTCTTGCAGTTCTACAGGCCTGGTTGGTCGCTTCCTCTAATGGTGAAGGAGAGGGAGTAGGAGCATCTGCGCAGAGCGAAATTGTAGCGACTCGTTTTGTTTGTTGTCCCACTATAACAACTGAATTGAAATTATCCTTACTCTGGAACCATACGTTACTAATCAACAGATAATCTATATTCACGTCCTAGATGAAAGTAAGTTGAATCACTGAGAACCCAGTATATACCATTAAATATTTAAAACAGCAAAGTACACAACCTGCTAATATTAAATATACCTGTATTATTAGTTGAAAGTATTTGTGGTTATCAAAATGCTACAAACAGAACTTCGACTTCAACGAACACTACAGCCAGTGGGAAACAAACCTTGAGGATGAACTCCAGAGTGTCCGCAGGCTGCGTCAGTTCGATGTTCGCACCATTCACCTGCAAACGTATTGCACAAAATATATAAGAACATAAATAACTTAACGTATTCACTGCTGATTCTTTGGCTCACGCATTTATTACAGCAGAAATTCGGACAACAGTACTCCATAATATCTAACTCTCTAGGTCTAATGAGGATTCAGCCCAATAGGTTTCTAAATACAGAACCATTTGTTAACATCAGCTGCACTTTGTTCAGTAGATAAAGCCTGCATACCGTTTGACTCTTGTAAGAGTCAGCATCTAACGTGTTATAAGTTATAAATATTGACATATATTAAACTTCTAATCAACATTATCAGCAGCTCACGTGTACAAAACTTAAATAAATCAGTGCAAGCGCTGAACACTGCTCCATATATACTTAAGAACACAAAACTACGTAACTACAATTTTGCGAATTCGAAGGAATTAGAAATACTTTAAAAATTCAAGCTATTTAAAACTCTTCAAATACAAGCAAGTAGAATAAACACAACTCTAAACAACGTAAATAACTGTTTATACATCAATTGCATTTTAGGTTTTCCAGTTGAGAAGATAATCACGTATCTTATTCAAACCAAACATATAATTTAATATTAATACAATATATATTCTACGAAATTCAGTTTTTTGCACAAATACGTTTATTAGGAAAATGTGTTTTCCGGGTCAACATTTTCCCGACTTTGTTTATAAGATGCTCAACGATGCGTTTTACAGATTACTACGTGCATCTTACAAAAAGAATTCATAGTTTATAGAGTAAAATCACTTGTCACTTCCACTAGTAGCATTTTTAAGCTAAATGTTGCAGATATATTTTACTACAGCACAATGTCATCCGAAGATACCACGAGCTAGGCAAAACCAACGACAGAAAACGAGCTGAATTTTGCTCTAATTATTTCCATTGCAAGAATCCTTCAAATAAATGAACAATACTAAGATTTGACCCAATATACATGTATCATCGGAAAACTTAAAATACATTTATAGTGACAGTGATTCTCGGGAAATGTAATAGCTCAGTATGTGTACTGTTGTACCTTCTCGTCCAACCTCACGTCAATTGAAATAGGCGAAAAATGTCGCAGGACAGTGTGTTGGAATCTGCAGTACCTGAACAGAAATTTGTACTTTTAACGTCTGAACTTCTTGGTTCTCTTAAGGTAGGTGTAGACTGCAGATTCCAGCAGTCAATACTAAGAAATTTTCACAGATTTCAGTGTTGGACAAGTAAGGAACACAAAGTGAAAGAGTTTTAAAGATTAAAATATAAACATGCTTTTGTAGTGATATAAACTAGAGGTTGCAAATAATCTTTAAGTGTAAAGTGTTCTATTAACAGCGATGGGATGTCCAACGATTTATTGTAACTTAACAGTTTTCATAAACTTAAAAAAATTAAAATAAAGCCAACTGACCAAAAAATTAACATTAGTGTGAAAAAGGCGTAGGGAGATTGATACCAGTTGTCCTAAAACATGTTGTCGCTATCTATTCGTAAATATACAGTCGGTAGGGTAAGTAGAGAGCACCCCATCATTTGGTTTTTACATGAATGCAAATTTTTTGGTCAATGACTTAACTAATTTAAGATAATTTAAATAATTAAGTTGTACTGAATTGTGGGACAACTTAATGCTGTTGAACAAAATATTTGTGTTAAGAGTTTACAATTTTTAGTTCATTCTCTCTCTCTCTCTCTTTATATATGTTTTAACTAAAATAAAGTATGTTTATTTTTAGTCTTAGAAAACGTAAGATATAAGAAATTTTTCTCTTTAAAATGGCTTTGATTACAAAATATTTTTTTCTGTTGCACACACATTACTGTTTCTTTTAATGTGTGAGAACACGAGCTCATAACTATGAAATTATTGTATTTTTGTTATTCTTAATGCGTGAGTAAATTTCAAGTAATTCAGATGTCTGGGGTGAAAATTAAATGAAGTATTTCACTACAGTCATACATAAAGGTGAAGCCAATAAAAGCATGATAGTAACAAATTCTTCTATCAAAGTGTTCTCATAATTTACTTTTCTCTGTTTATTTTTAAATAGCTGACGACATATTTCAAAACGACCTACTATGGGAAACCCAGTTAATAGCTAAGAGTCTCTAAAAATAGCCGCTTAAAACCGCAAAATTTTGAAATTAAAGTACTTTTTAGCCTTCGAACAATACTAAAACTCTCAGTTACCGACGAAATTACACAATTTCAACTAAGTTAGAAATTCAGATAGAGCTCAGCGCAAAAATTTTATACAGTAAGCGTAAGTCTGTTTTGAACTCGCCTGAGAAAATGTCGCAAATATACTTACAAAAACGAAAACAAAAATTGACAAAACTTCCAGAATGCGAAATACCAACTTGGGTGAAATGTATGAATTACAGTGCTGCACGAATCCAAATACATGTCCTTGACATAGCTACGTCAGTTGAAAAAGACGTCAACATGTTCTCAGTGGCCAAACTGTGTAAATTATACTGGTCTGTGCAAACACCAAAATCTAACGTATTTTCAGACGAGCTTATAACAATTAAAATACTAAAATCCAACTCTGTCAAAGTAATTCTTCCGGAAGAGTTCACGACTCAGTTCTGCTGTAGAGACAAAGAAGCTGTTGGGTGACTAAACCTCTATGGGCGGTAATATATGTTCTTTGTTAATGTTGTAAGGACAAAAGAGCAGCGTGATAAAAAAAAATAAAATTAGTTGTTCAGCAATATGAAGAAGTTATTTCATAGTTGTGCAACTGCAGCTATATATTTACGGTGCAAATATTTATATCTGCCTTACATTTTATTATGAAGGAAGCAGGGATAGGTAGAATCTGTCTGAACCTAAATTTGCTTCGTTACCCCCGGCGCGACTTGCATTGTTCGTTATTAAGAATGGAAAATATCGTAATAAAATGGAGATCGGTTGAAAAATATTCAACGGAGACTTAATTTTTTTTGTGATCAGGTAAACGAGCATCAGTAAGATGAAGGAAATGTTTATTTTTGTTTGAGAAATTGGATCGATTATTCAAAGATTTGCTGCACTCGTTACACAACCAAGTGCTTATTTCCTGCTACAGGAAAAATATGATAATAATACACTTTATAAGCACGTATGTTTGGCTGTGTATGAATATAAAGGCAAAATTATTGCGGCTAAGTTAAAGTAGAAAAACTTTTCAGCGAAAAAAAAAATGGCAAAAGTAACTTCTGGGGAAAATTACACAATGTATTTACGTTCGCCTCTGCTTCTCGAAGAGGAAAAAAATATAAACTGCACAAAATGAAGTCAGAGTAATGAGGTCACCCATTCCAAAATTCTGAAATCCCACTTTATAATTATAAAAAACCTAAATCTGAGAATTTTGTTTTCTATGAAAAATCACATGAGAACAAAGAGTTTTTTTTTTCAGGCACAGTAACATCTCTAAGACCGACGAGATAACAGTCTTAGCATTTTTCCAGGTGTTTCAAACCTGGTCACATATATAAAGATTTTAAAGTCAGTTTAAGTTGTCTGATTTGTAGGAGAAAGTGTTGTACAACAATGTGTAGGTCTTCTGACTTTTCTGTTAGTAAGGAGATCACTGAGTTAACTAACATTACAGGACAGAAAAAGCGAAGGAGGAGACCGAAGTACTTTATTAATTCAATGCTGCTCTTGTGCAGTACTGTTGTAGATCTTATTAGCGAATCTTAAGGTTAGTTTTAAGAGCAAAGCTGCAAGAGTTTTTTATTGATAGTTGGTCACAGTACTAGGTGCAAGCATTATTGGGGATTCAAAATCAATAAGAGAAGGACACCAGTGTTATAATGTAACCCTAACCAGTTACGCAACGGTTAAGTGTTAGGACATACAAATATTTGTTAGACAGATCCTCGAATCAAATTTTGACACATTGTTAAGAAATTAGGGGTAATGATTCTGGTAAAGAATATCCTGTCGTAGAAGTGTTATTTGGTGCAAACTTTGCAGGGATGATCTTCAAATAGAAACACCACAATTCGTAAAGTGGACTCACATAAATGGAGACGCTGCTTGAATGGGTGATTATAGGAAGAGTACATGACAAGGAAATCGATGTTAATTGAGTCATAAGACTTCTAATTTTATTAACAGATATATCTTACCTGATAGTTTTTTAGTTTAGATGTTATTGGTCTATGGTACACATAAGAAATCAAATGAAAGGAAGATGTTGCTGTGTTGTACAACTTAAAAGAAATTGTAATCATTAACAGTGTGAACAGATACGAAGTAGTGCTCTCATGGCTGGAAAATCTAGATGAACTTATAGAAAGCCAGGAAACTGTTTGTGTCTATAACTTTAAAGCTCACTCTGAAGGAAAGTTAAATGTATTTGACGAAATTAAAGAAATATGGCTGGAAGGCTATTGTCATTGAGGAAATTCCAGAAGAAGAACTTGCTCATCCTGAATATTATTTGCCGCATTGAGGGGTGTTTAAGATAAATTCCAAAACCTAGGAACGGCATATTTCTGATGCTTCTAGTAAGACGAAAGCACATGTTTGTCTTCAAAACTGCTTAACAAAGGTTTATAACCTTACTACTTTTGTACTAATGAAGTTTAGAGAAAATTACTCTGGGATGGTTGACATTTACGAAGCTTTCTTGGAGATTTCTGAATTTGAAAGCTGTGATGACTACTTGCGATTTTTGTGGTGGGCAAATGCTGAGAGTAAAGGTACGTTTATTCCGTCGTTGCTGTGTCGTATTTGGAGTAAACTGTTGCCCGTTGATTCAGTGGTTGATAATTAACCAATAACCAAATGAGTACCCACTCAAGTTTAAATCTGCAGCAAAAAACATAAGAACCATTCTATGTGGATTATTACGAGCCAAGCTTATAATGAATATTATATTAATAATGTTTGGTTATACTGATTATCTGTCGGTGTCAACTGCCATGTTCGACATTAGAGGATGGGAACATACTGCATTAAAGCCAGAAGTTATTGACATTTGATAAAACCTGGATTTTCGTGGGTAAACCAGAATTGTCAGCTGTACTGTTGCATATCTGTAACAGACACACCTGATGGATCTATAACCCGGCGAACCATTCTGACAGTGACTCAAAGGGTGTTTGACCGCATTGGTTTTTAATGTCTTTCAGTGCTACACCCAGAATTGTGGCTACAAGAAACATTGAAGGGCAAGGTGAGCTTGAACACAGAAGTATAATAAGACATGAAAATTAATTTTATTATGTGAATGAAGATATGCCTAAACAAGCTTATGAGAAGTCTTCAAGATTAGTTTTGCTAACAGGCACATCAAATAAACGAATTTCGTACATTTTCTGTGATGCTACTCGGGTTTCTTATTCTGAAGTGGTGTAGTTCAGAAGTAAATATGATGGATAAGGCCTAACCTATTTTCAGATGGTATGGGCAAAATCGAGAGAAGCTTTATTAAAGAAAATTTCAATTCGACACCTGAAAATTTTAACCTGTTTGTTGCAGTGAAAAGAAGTAAATGTGGAATGCCCTCATATTTCTAGACAGATTCATTAAATACCCTCTCATGGATTACATGAGACAAGCAATAGGGAACATTTATCACCAACAGATTCTGGGAGGAACGTTAATTAACCAATTACTTTTGGAAAATGTTCCGTTTGTGAATTAAAATGATTTTAAATGAGAAGGACTGGCTAGATTTTAAAAAAATACTCACACGAAGTTTGAAGTAAATGTATTTATTGTTCGGCCTAAATTACTGCCGCAAAGATGGAGAGGAATTTCGTTGTATTATAGTTTTGCTACAAGATATCACTAATTATAAGAAGACAGCATAATGGTATATGCAGTAGTTCATGTTTTATTTTGTCTGGTTGAAATATTCGGGATTTTAAAATGGAGGCTGACCATTTCAGTGTTTTCCCAAAGTTCATAAAATGATAAAAGTGCGAAGAATAAGGAATTTCTCACGTACCAGTAGCCTTACCTGATGGTCGAGAAAGAGTTGTATACCTTTGAAGTCAATGATATAGATTTCGCAAGACCTCCAGTTCTCCAAGATGGAGGCAAAGCATTGATTACTATCTTTATATGTGCGGTATATAGAGCCATGTATCTCAAGTTGGCCATGTTTCTTATTACAAACTGCATTCCACTTAGTTTTCGTTGATTCATTGCTCACCGAGGCAGGTGTTATGTGACAACCAAACAAATTTCATAGGAACAGTTGAAGTGTTCAAAACTCATATTGGAAAGTAATTGAAACATATGTATCTACGCTGCAAATTCAATGGAAACTTAAACCACACACGACTGCGTGATGGGGTGGTAAATGGAGAAATTTGTGTCACTCCTACTTTATCCATCTTGTGTACAATCTCTGTGCTCTCAGGATGTTTCGCTACTGTTTATTAATATAGGCAGCAACGTTTCCATATACGAGATATAAACTAGCAATGGTTCCGCAAAGTCAAATATTCTAAGAGCTACCCCGAGCCATCTATAAATGCGCGAGTAAGTGAGTGTATATATGTATATGTGTATGTATGTATATGTGTATATATATATAAACACGTGGTTGTGTGTACATATGAAACTCATAAAAATAAAACAATGCACGATATGTTTAAAGTAAATAAATTAAACTAGCAAACTACAGTAAATTTACATTTCATTTTTTTTGGTTATGCACACTGACTGTGTTAACCATGAAATTAAACTCGTAACAAATAAAACAAGAAAAAAATGGTTCATACATCTGGATAATCGTATGCAAGGAACTTATTTCATTACACTGCTGATACATTTTACTTGAATACGCGAAGAGTAAGACTGAAATATGAAAAAGTGTCATATGTAACAGATAAACAAATTTTTCTTTGATACTTATTGACAAAAAATTTTTAAAAAAGTACTTATGATTTTATATTGTACCAAGAATTTCTATCTCGTTGTAAACAATGGAAATATTTATTTTATGAAGCCTGCAAGCAAATAACTGCAATTAACCCGTTGACTTAAGCTAATTTGGAAAAATATTGATATTTCGACGGGAAAGGCGTACAAACCAAAAACGTTTAGATGATCATTGGTATAAAATACATACCCGAACTACTTACCGTTTGTAAATATGCCATAGCAAATCTCTAAAGGTATGTCTAAGTTGGTGGAAACATATTAACAGGTTCACGAAATATACCCTAAAATATTTTTCCGTTAGTGGCTATCGTGCAAAACGGCGTACTTAAAATTTCTTGTTTACAGAAAAATTATCCTTCATATCATACTCATACTAACATTATAGACATTTTGGGCGGAAATAGGTTGGTTTTCTGATGCTACATAAATCATAACAAAATAAACCTTTCTTATGCTGGCTGTTTTGAAAAATGTCAGATCCATTTTCTACGTATCAGTTTATGCAAAGTGTTAAAATTTTACAGAGAATGGCTAAATTTTCTCATGATACATATTAAACTCGCAAGCATTAAAATATCAAATGATAACATTAAAAAAATCGACAAAAAGGTTATGTATAGGAATATTTCATGCTTGTGGCAGATACCGTTGACATTTAAAATGTGGTTTAAATTGGTTAAGACTTAGGGGATTTCAAAACAATGACACAGCAACATTTTAATGTGTTAAAGTACATAAATTTAACAATTGGAAAAGTTTTGAATATAGCACCGGGTATTTACAGATATCCTAATGAAGTATTAAAAAAAACGTAGATACACGGACACGACCAATAAACGTGACCTTAAAAGCAACAATATCCTATGAAAGTGTACTGAAAACAAAGCAAAAAAAAATACTGAGAGTTTGTTGTATGTGACTATAATTATTAAAAATTATTTCTAACGTGTTTGTGACAAAAATGTACGGGTTTATGAACATTCACCATTACACATGATTTGTCAGAGAACTCTTGTGTTGCTGACTAGTTGCGTCTCACGCCTGAAAAAGGGAATATATTTAAATTCGTGAAACGAAGCAGGCTGTGTTGTCTGTTCTGCTATAGTCGTTTGTGTACTTTCCACTGTTGTCCTTGTCGATTTCTTTTGTATTTTCAAATTCAGTGTTTGTATTCGTCTTTTGGTTCTGTTAGTATTTTGTAGCAGTCTAAACGAATTTCCAACTCGGAATTTCTTGGAATTCCTTTCAGACTGCTATTTCGTCTGTTGAATTATAATTTATATTGTTGACTGCTGACTGTCGAATCTCAGTATAGTTTACATTCAGTGTTTATTTTGTTTGTTTTTTGTTTACACCTGTATATTATGTTGTAGTTTGACTTGACTCCCAATTCATAGTTTCTTGATATAAAATAACAAGAAAATAAAAAAGAATAAAAATAATAATAACTCGGGTTTTTTTGTTCATTAAGTAAATATATTCTTTTCTTTACGATAAACTATCTTGTTGTCTTCGTGGGTTGCATGTTTAATATTTCACATGTTTTATTGATAAATCTTAAGCAACGGTGTATGTTCACAGAGCCATACATTCTTACTATCAAGTCCCATTGCAACAAACATTTAAAGATTTCATCGTGTTTGTAGCAATTAGGATGCTACACTTTGTAATAAGCACAGAATACTGATAAACTGAAATCTAATTTCCTGTTAGTTCTTAATTAAAGCAATTAAATATATTTACAAAACAGATTGAATATGCTGCAAAGGTGGTGCAAAAGCCTCGATTTTAAATAAACTAAAATTGAAAATTTTTAAGGCACACGCGTAAAACTGATGTTTTTAGTACTTACATTTTGAAGCTGCTGAACTTGTTTTTGGAGATCTGTGTTCTGTAATGATAGCTCTGTGTTCTTCTCCAGAACACGAAATAGCTGTTCCTCCTGCACATAAATGAATGACAGTCTAAACCATATAATTTTAACAGAAGATCTTCTACTACATAGATTGAAGTAGTATTAAAACACCTTAGTGTGTGTGTGTCTGTATGTATATGTATGTGTAAGTATACAGGACTAGTTAGGACGGAGTGTCTTAAATTTATACTAAATTTTCATAATCTACTGCGTTAGATATTAAGCAAATAAATTCTGAACAGTGCTTAGTATATGACCTTACTTCATTCTAAGTAATAAAGTTCGGTATTATCACTGTCCCATCATTGTTCGCTTGGTTATAGCTAAGATAAGAGTCAGGTTTCAGTTACTTAGCCTGAGGGTGTAATTCTGGTACTTTATTTAATGCTCTTTTTAAGTTTTTTTCTCTGTATGAGTTATGGGTTGTGTTTGGTTGGAATGAAAATTCGAAAAATATTCAGAAGACTTGGAAAAAATCCCTATTTTTTAGTTTATTGCATTCATTGGATACTGTTTAGGTGTAGCTACGATAAGGTAAGGTTAAATTACTAGCTTGATGGTGGGGGAACCTGTGTGTAAGTGGCTAATGGGTACGAGTTGTTGGTATTTTATTTTACGATAGTTAAAAATAAGTTTTTTGTATGAGGTATGGGTGGGGTTTAGTGGGAATGCAGATTAAAAAACGTTTGGAAGACTAAGTGGAAACCCCTACTTTTATTATAACTAGATCGGGCACGGCTAGCATAAGGTCAGGTTAAGTTATACGGGTACACTAAGGAATCTCGTCGAGGTGTGATACGGTTATTTACCTAAATTAATTTTACTAAAAAAATGTTTTCGCTATGATAAAATAGCATGATTAGTTGGAATGTAAAATATAAAAATTTCCGGAAGACTCGGAGAAAACTCCTTATTTTTTTTTTTTTTTTTTTTTTTTTTGCTGTGAGATATGAGTGGTGTTTGGTTGAAATGTAAAATAGAAGTTTTTTCGGATGTCTCGGAGGAATCATCTTCAAGAAGGTTGCCTACATTTAAGTAAAACGACTGATAGCAGTAACCGCCCACAAGATGGCTGCCGGAAACAAAGTAGTGGCTACAAGTTTTATTAATTTTATTGAATTTTTTAAATTTTGAAAATATTGAAAATGTTTAATTTTTTTTTATTTTGGAAAATTTCGATTTTTTTGGAGATTTTGGAAAATTTTGAGAGTGACATTACCCTAGATGGCGGCCGTGACGACATCATCGTATTCCACGATCCTATCCCTGGTCGCATTGTGCCAGAATTGGCCAAAATACTACTACTAACACATTTTGTAACGTCGCTAATAAAATTGTTCACTTCACTGCGTAAAGTTCTGCTTACGTTGTGCCACTCTTAGGGCGAATTCTACCGTAGTGATCCCGGTTCATTTGTTGGTGGGGTTACCTGGGTTTTTGATTTTGTAAAACTTAGTTAGCATACCACAAACATGTGAGTTTTACTTTAATACTGCAGTTGCCTGGACCATAGAGTGCAACCGTTTTACCGTACCATACAACCACGTTTATTCCGCCCGCCTTCAAATCTTCGATAGTAAAACATACGTCTAAACATGTCATTGTGACACGCCCATTTGTTACATTTTCCATGCAAGACAGTTGCTATGCCTGCAATATGTTTCAGGTGTTACAATGACAGCAAAATTTTTATGTGCTATTTTCTCTAAATTGACCAACTCTAACGATTTCCGACTTGACAACCTTTTTATTAATCTTCTCCGCGTGTTAAATGTTTTGTAGTACACCGTGAACTACAGCGAAGAGTGTTCCAAATATAGAGGTTGAAATAAGGGGTCGTGCTCTATTTGAACAATAGTTGGACAACACTTTTATCAAAATAAATTACTCAGAACGAAGAAAAGTCATCTACTAGACAATGTTCAGAATTTCGTTACATAATATTTAAAAGTTAGTTTACATTTTTATTTAAATACAATTTTCGGTTAGCATTGCACCCACTATATTCACTTTGGGGACAATTTGAAAACATTGAACACACATTTTTGAAAAAAGTTTTTTAGCCACAAAAATTAACACACTTTGTCCTGACTAATCATGTATATACTAATGTATTAGGCTTGACAAAAATTGTTTTCACAAGATTTAACGAAAGTAATTGTCACTTTGTATTATTGCGCTTTAAACATATATAGCTTGTAAAATAACGGCAAAATTCGACTTAAACAACCTTCTAAAGTGACTAACAATTTGGTTTATGATGAATCAGAAGTCACTGCTGTTAACATCGTCTCGTTGGCTTATTCAGTCCATTAATGTGACAGCAAAGCTATCATGGTCAAATTAAATCAAGGTAAGATAAACACCGAACGGTTTTAAAAATGACATAACGATTACTCTATTGAGTATAAATAATCTTAAATATATATTAAGTCAATTTCTTCACAATAAGAGTGCTGTAAAATTTTGTGATTGTGTTACCTGAAGTAAAAAAAAAATGTGTTGCTGAAATATTATACGTTTAAATAATCTGTTAAATACAATTCTCTTTTCAACATACGCAGAAGTTTCATGAAATGCACTTGTTTGTCTAGTATCACGTAATTTGATTTATTTCTATTCGTTACACAGCAGTAGGAAAATGTAATCACAACGTTAATATTTATCTACATAACCCGAATAAATAAATTTAAAAGTTTCGCTGTGTTCGTGAAACCAATTTAGCTTATGGGGCGATTTATCACTTTCCATTAGCGGGCATAAAACATTACAATCGTGAGTAAAAGTTCTGATTTTCTAAAGTAAGCAGTTGTTTTTAGACATGTACAAACTTCAGGTAAAGTTAGGTGTTTGTAATTCTTTTCTGCTTCGTCTAGTGAGTACGTAAAGCTTGAGTACATTTCTGAAGTAAAATTTTTATTCGGAGACCACTTCCAACCCCAACGTTCCAATTGTATACACGTTTGTAGGGGTTTTCTGCTATGAGACGGAGGGATGACGAAGCGTGAGTGCTCAAATGGCTGACGAACGAATCTAGTCCGTGACACTTTGGCTGACGATATCACATGATACAGTTGCAGGGGAAATATGACAATGATATAATAGAGATTCATTGTAGTAAGCGTTATCATCACATGAAGTATACATTTCCTACACAAGTAAGTTATCTGGGATGAAGGGTGATATTCAGATGAGTTTATAAAAGGACCTTCTCGTATTTGACCAAGCTTACGAAGACACTTCCCTGCCATGTGTGCTTTACAGCTAAAGGTTAATGCGGTTAGAAAAAACACAAGTGGCAATTAATAAATATATTTCATTAAATAAAATCACATGGTTAACGCGTGATAGTAAACGTCAGACATAACTTGACTACGGGTTTCATCAATTATCTACGCTTTACGTGCACTGAATGAAAGTGTACAAGGATACAAACGCAAGGCTTTTCAAAACATTTCTGCTTCTGTGTGATTTAGGGGTTGCTGCTCCCGTGAAAATATAAAATAATTTGGGTAAGTTTGTAATTACGTTTTGAGCACGGAATTTTCGCAAGGAACAGAGTGGTGGAAATTCTGTACTGAGTGCCATTTACATACTCCGCAGCCGTATTTCTCACAAAACGTAAGGTGAAAATATATACAACGTGCCACTTTAAGTGCATCCCAAAGGAGTTAACGCTCATTTCAAGATACCAGATAATTGATCAATTTTCAAAACATTAGCAAAGTAACCACAAGACTCTGGGAAACTATTAACTGGACGCAGTTGTACGAGCTATTTAATGTTATACCCTAACAAAAATTTATTATCTATATGTGGACAAATATGTAGCACGACATTGTTAACCAAACATTGCCATTTAGTAACTGCAAAGAAATGTTTTGTAAACGATACTTCTTTCACAAATTTACATAAACTCTATTGTACCTACAATGATGCCGTAGAATGCTACAGATACCTTGCAATTATGCAACTGTTTATATTGTTATCTCAAGACTGGCTGTTACGGCGATATGTCGAATGAAACAATACACACTGCCGCTCTGTAAAATCATCAGAGCGACTGTTGGGGTTGCCATACGATTCAGTAAACGCTACATAACAAATTGTTAGCATTAACACACACTACTGTCATTACTACAATGCTTCCCAGTAAGCGAAACAGTATTTATTCTTAGGATTACCATACACTATAGCTGTAGTTAGGGATGCAAAAGCGATAGTTACCACTATCATAATTTACTGTTACGTGCATGATTATTTCTGTAATGACTTCAGAGCAGCATTGTAGGAAATACCATGTACTGTATTCAGAATCATACTAGTTTGTAACAGCAACCAAATAGACTGTTTCCCTTATTTTAACAGTCTTGGAGGGTAACGGCTATAGAATTTGTGGTTCTTACGACAGTATTTTTTTTTTCAGTGCAGCAGTCATCTACCGCTACCATAGATGTAGTGAGCTCACAACTATTTCGGCATAAAATAAAAATGCGTACATTTGGCCACATGTAACACTTTATCTAGCTCACAGCTTATACACATTTCTGTTACCTGTGGTTCTTTAGTTACCTAACTGGTGCAAACGGTAAGTTAAATGCAGATAACTAACCTGCGGTAAAGCGGTCAGCTGGAAAAACTGTGCTTCAAATGCATGTCGTGATTATTAGGTCGCAGTATGTTACACATACCATACTTAATCACGTTTGAATAATGCTGAAAAATTATGCAGACAAACATCACAACAAATATTCAAAATGTCAACAATTTTTAGCTAGACATTCATAAATAGGCCTATGTCTTATCGTATACAGCAACTGTACACGTGCAATTATCGCTGGTTGACCACGAATCGTTTGACCAGAATTAAAAAATGCTCTGTCGTAACACTTCTACACTTGCAGTCGGAGCTGCATAAACAAGACTCATCATATATCGTCGCAAGTGAAAGTCAAATATATTGATGTCGGGTAAGTGTGAAGCCCATGCAAAACGACTCAGGCAATCAATTCGCCGTGAAATTTTACATCAATCAGAGCTCGGACAGGGCGATTAAAATGTGCTGGAGCACAGTTATAATTGAACCAGATCCTTTTGCATTGATCTAAAGGCAAGTCTTCCAATAGTTTTGAAAAACCATTGGCAATGTGGTCAAGGCTGAGCTCTTTCAGTTGAGGAGTACGAAGTATACTGGATCGCCCTCGATCAATAATATTTGCTTCCCACGTTCCCGTCTCTACAAGTCAGCGAAAGAACGCCGCAAATATTTGATGATTAGACTGTGTTCTGGCGTACAAGCGCTTCGCCTGTCTATCAGCACCGTTTGCACGATCTGACATAAATATTATATCTGCCTCTTCACGAAATAGTCATCGTTTCTAACTTCGCCGGAAACTTGTGTACAGTAATGCTAGTCACGCTGTTACGAACAGAAAAACCACTACCAAAAACAATGAGCCAAAGTATTTCCATGCTCATATAGTTCGAATGACACCCTGCACATGTGGCACTCTTGGCACATGGTAGATGTGCGCAGGGATATGCATGAAGAGGAGGCCTGAAGAAATGTGCATTGTTGCGCCATATGTATCACGTGTGTAAAATAGTAGGTATGCATCGATAAATAGCCCAGTGTACATGTTGCTTACTGCCGGGCGCTACCACATATTTATTGTACTCCTGCTGTACTGAACCACAATATACCAAATGCCTCTGAACATTGTAACAAACGCGACTGAGTGTGGCAAGTGTCACAGAATTTTCAACGAACAAACATTTAAATCTTAATTATATATATATATTTTTTTTTGCGTTTGGAGCACAGTTTTTTTTTTTTTTTTTTTTTTTTTTTCAGTTAAACCCTTGCCAGCAGGATGTATTGTATTGCAGTACGCGAAAATTGTGAACTCATATCTGGTAGATGCAGTAAACTGCCGGAGGGATAGCGGGGTTGGCACAAAATAGGTAGTGTTTGTAATATGCCGAAGGTGGGGACTACGTCTGTGATGTGATACGGTGTTCGTTGGCATGTATGATGCACGACTTACGCTCATATCAGTTTACCTGCACGTTGCCTACAAACAAAGTCACTGTATTTTCTGGTTGTGTAGGCCTACTTATTAGAATTTATTTCCCGGCAATGACTGCGCTTAGGGCATGAATGATACAGGTCTTTTAAGCTAATTTTAGGTAATTCTTAAAATGTGTCACATAAACGCTGATAAACCACTGTACACACACATTTCTCTCAACGTAAGGTTTAAAACCTCTATTTGAAAACAAATAAATTTTTGCTAGTTTTAATAAATACATAGTCGGTATAACTGTGTCAACTAACCATTTCCCATAATCTTACAGTTGATCTGTGCATACGTTTTGCAAACTCTGCAATAAACTTCTTACTTCAGATGGGCAAAAATTATATGTATACACTTTAGAGTGTAAGTGGTAAACGTTAGTTTGCCTTAATTTAATCGTGAGGAATACGCCTGCGGAGTATGTCCATACATTTAGGTAACACCCTGTGTCATTCTACAAATGTGACATTTATTTCAGCCAGCACTTCACATGAAGCTGAAACCAATCGTTGGATAAATTACTTATCGACTGGCTAGGTCTTTGGTTAAATGAAGAAACTGGCCACAAAAGAGTCTTTATGTACTTTATGTGGGTCAGAAACCCGCCAGGAATAACTACGAACAAATAACGTCCTAAGATTGCCTGACATAAGTAGATTCAATCCTTCTTGGACGTTTGACTTTCATAGGTCACGGATGTTATCGCTGAAGCCAGTGCAAGACCCAAGAAGCAGAAGTCAGCTCTATGGTCGCCTTGTTTAGTTCTGGAATTGCGTCTGAATTTGGAATTGGATACAAGTATGTGCACATGGTAGGGTATAACAAGCGAGTCCAATGGTGTAGTTTGGTCAAGCTGCTAACAGTGTCGATATTGCAACAGAGTTAATGTAGTTTTGACTTAGTACGTTGGGCGGTATGATTAGTGTATATTCGGATGGTAATGTAGCCGGCAATGTCGTTGAGATAATGTATTAAATGTTTTTAACAGAGTGAAGTCATTGCGTACTCAACCAAGTATATGGTACTAAATACAGTTTGCAAGTCGCAGCCTCCTATTGTCTGCCACATGCTTAGACTGCATTCTGTACGCATTGTGCTACTTCAGCAACATGCGATCATCACATGCGCAATGAATGGCTTTCAGTGTGAGAGTTGACTGACAAAATTTACCGGACTTCCGGTGTTGAGTTTCGTGCTGACGACCAGCTGGTCTTCATCAAGTCACAGAACTAGAGGACCGACCCGCATAAATTCTTTCATAGTGTAGCCATGAATGTGTCGACAAAATGTTGTTTAACACATAAGTGCGAAGCGATACAGTGTGTCAGACTTACCGTCACCCATATGCTACTTACAAGAAGTATTTTACGAACAAATTTATTGTTGTATTTTAAACATACATTTATTACAAATATACTTCGAAATTCCACTTGCATAAGAATAAGAGTAACACACTAAATTAAAAATAAAGTATTGGCGATGTTCCTGCTTACGATGCTTAAACATGTAGCCCTTACCAACAGCTCGGTGATATGAATACTAAACACGAGGTAAGGTAAATAGGATGAAACTTACTCTACAGCAAATTATACCGGCAGCCCTAGCAGCCGACGAGAGAGAACAAGCAGCATGCAACATAGTAAAGCTGGTAGGCTCCAATAATGTAAACAAGTTATATTCCAGCACGGGTTATACAAAAACAAATTGGCTGCCGGGAGTGGTAAAGAAGATGGCATATCCCATGAAAATTAATAAAGTTTGTTTTTATTGTCAACCACTTATTTCGGTTATACTTTAAGAATTGTTGGGCATGTTTATATGATTTTACAATTTTTTTCGGAGTTTTTCTAATAACTTTGCAAATTTCTGTTTTTTAGGGTCGACATGTTGGTGTCTACTCCATCGCCACCCTCTCCACCCTCTTTGTGCACCAACTTCTCTATAATGTCTTTGAATGTTCCTTGTAATGGGACAGAATGACAAACTGTACTATTGTGAACATACGCCATTGCAATATTATGTCGTCCCAGAAATCTTGGCATGAGAGTAAGAAAAACAAACTACGAAAAATGAAAAAAAGAGAAAAAACCTAGTTGGCTGTAGTCAACACATCCATAAACCGAAACAACAGAACATGAAACATCCCATTAGGAATTAGTCAACAACTAATAAAGAAAAAAATAACAAACAACCAAAAATAAAATTCGAAGTATAAAATAATCTGTAAAACTCATAGGACACCACAATTTAGACAGCATAGACAACACTGGGATGGATTTCGACTTTTATTTTTAGTTGTTTATAATTTTTCTTCTTTATTGTTGTTGACTAATTCTTTATTAGATCTTTCATGTTCTGTTGTTTTGGTTTATGGATGTGTTGACTTCAGCCAACTAGGCTTGTTTTCCCTTTTTTCTTATTTCGTTGTTTGTTTTTCTTAGTATCTTTCTAAGATTTCTGGCACGACATATATTGCAATGGTCTGTGTCCACAACATTACAGTTTGTAACTTCTCTGTAATCATACAACCACGAAGTATTCGAAGGTGATCGTTATACCATGAATAGTCTAACCACTGAACGTATCTTTCTTTTCACATGGATTTCAGAAAAATACACGCAAGCACAGTACTGTAGAAGCAAAATTGAACTTCAGACAATGTACGAAGCTATTGCAACTGGCTGTCGATTCCTAGAACAAAGCTGAAAATGTTTGTAACAGAGATGCTCTAATATTATCAATGTACAAGACGGCAGAAACAACTCATTTACGCAAAGTTCTTTAGGGAAAACAGACTCTTAATAACATGCGTTTATATGTATGTCTGAATGTCCCCCACAAACTTTTGACTCCGCCTTGAACCTAATTTCATCGAGCTCAGTACGGTAAGTTTACGCATATGGTATTGAGTAAGATCGCCTGATTTTTATGTATTTGGTCTACATCTAGTGTTTACATACAAAATGGTTGTCGTTTGAAAATTTATGGTGCTATATCTTATCTCGGGAACCCTACAAACATTTCAAACCAAATTAAAATTTCTATATTTTATTTTCTAGCTACTGAATGTAAGAAAGTGGTTGAACATCAGCCAATCTGGAAGATAGCAAGACATTTACAAATTCATTACTTTTGTCACATTCCGAGAACTACTGGCCCGAACGGAACCAAATTTCAAGCTTTGTGGGTTCATTATCTAAGCTTTGATTTTCGGAGGTATTATTGCTTTAGGTCCGCACTTTGGAAACTAAGGCGACAAAGATAAATGAAAAGAATTGAGTCAAATTTTAAAACAGTGGATTGGATAATTTTTTTAAGTTTTTCATCCAAGCTTTGATATTTATACGGCATAGTGATACATGAACGCCATTTCGGAATAATAGCAAAAAATTAAAGCATAGAAGGCTTATGTCACATTTCGAGAACTAATGGACCAATTCTAAAAAAAAAATGTTTATGTTTTGAAAGGTCATAATACAAGATTTGATTTAAGAATGGTTTATTGTTGTATTACGGTTATTTTGGAGGATGGCGCGAAACGAATATTTTTTTGTAATATTCGTGGAACTACTTTACTGATCGTGCTTAAATTATACACAGGATGAGTAAGGACAGATTGTGTTAATTTCGTGTGGTGATGGCTCACAAAAAAATACACGTCGAAAATGTGTTTTCAATTTGTCCCTGAAATAGAGATCGTGTGAGTAATGCTACCCTAAAAAATAGACTTTGAAATCACAATTTAGTTAAATTTCAAAAACAACTTAAAATTAAATAACAAAACTTTATTCAGTGTATAATAAACGCCTTTAGTACATTATGTGCAATTTAGTTTTGTATTGTCATTGACCCGTTATTGTTATAATGGGACGCGGCACTATTCTTCTACTTCTAGCTTCGGAACACTTCACAGTTATTCATGTTCTGATGCAGAATATTAAACAGACGTGGAAGATTAATTAAAAAGGTCTTTTTGTTGAAAATTGCTGGTGTCAGTCGTTTTAGAGAAAATTGTATTTAAAATTAATATATTTTTTTCTTACGCCTGAAATATATGCGAGGCGTGTAGCCGAACAAATAGGTGTGTGTAATTATAGTGTTACGACGGATTTATCACCTAAGATTTGTAACACGGACAGTATAAAAGTAGGTACAGAGTACTGTAAAGATGTTGCACTTCTTCACTATTAAAATAAAACCAACAAGTTCGTGGTAACGTTCAACATTTTTTACATCTTACATCAATGTAACTTCATTGCTACTAGTGACAATAAATTATTCACTGTCTACATACCAACTGATACTTTTGTAATATCTCTAATAAAATATCTTGCATCACTGCTTGTGTAGTGGTTAGGACGCACTTGTTTGACTAAAGCGATTTACGTTCAATTATCACAGATGTTACCTAGATGTACAATTTGGTAAAACTAGTAAACATTGCCATAACTTGATTCATCATCAGGAATTTCATATCAGTAGGGTTGTTATGTTTTTCAGTCAGCCATTTTTGAACATAGCAATGTTATAAAAAATTATCACATTTCTTGTACGCATGTTAAGTTAAATTCAAAAACACAAATTCTTTACCTATATATTAGTTTCAGATAAACCAGTTTTGGTGTATAAGGCTTGTTGCATACCCACTAAGTCTTTTAGTAGTTTTGCCCTCATTTCTAAAAATTGGTTTCCCTACCTTTAAATGCATTACAATTCTAACTTTCTCGTTTCTTTCATATCCAGGTTTAGAATACTCTACTAAGGGCCGGATACTTAATGCCTGATTTGATTCAATTTAAGGTCTTATAATTTTATGAAATGGAGCTAAACAGTTTCTATTTTTCAAAGAATGGCTGGAAGTTAACCGGCTATTAAAAAAAAGAAATGTTTGTAATGTCTTGAATAAACAGAAATTTCGAGTTCAAGGGCACGGTATACCGCAATTTTCATCACCATTCTTGATTTTTATTTGTACCAGATATTCTTTTTCTTGTTTAAGACACAAAATGTGACTAAATTTGGCTCTTATGAAATTTTTTATGTCTCAGAGTTTTCGCGTAATGGCTTATTAAAGTCATATTTTGCATGTTACCAACAGATAAACCAAACTAAAAAAAAATCACAGAGGGTAAAGACATTGCAGGCTACAATTATATGCTCATAAAATTAAATAATAAAATTTATTTGTATTTTAAAAAATTATTTTCTTTTTTAAATTTTTACTTTTGGTTTCAGCATTTTTGTAAATTCAAATAATTTTTTTTTTTAAATTTTATGAGCATGTCATTGTAGCCTGTAATGCCTTTATCCACTGTGATTTTTTTGAGTTTCGTATATCAGTTGGTTAAGCGTAGTCGTTAAAACGGAAACATGCAAAATGTGACTTTAACAAGCCGTTACGCGAAAACTATGAGAGATAAAAAAATTTCATAAGAGCAGAATTTAGTCACATTTTGTGTATGAAATATGAAAAAATTGTCTGGTACAAATAAAAAATAAAAAATGATGATGAAACTTGCGGTAGACTGCGCCCTTAATATGGCAGGTATGTCAACAGTTCAAGCAGATATAGGCTCGTATTTATAAAACACAAGGAATCATATTTGTTTGCTAATTAAGCTTTATGTTAGTGTAAAAAACATGAACAAGACCTAATCAGTTAAAACTATATAAGAGCACAACGTAGAAAAACATCACTCACTTTAAAAAAATGACTTCGCTTTACAGTGTGGTCTAGTGGTAGTAATGTACGATCTGTAGAGTGTGAGATCGAAAAATGATCAATTCACATTTACTAAAATTGTATTTTTTCATGTTGTATTACATAATAAATTAACTTTGGTAAAGTAATTTAGTTGTACTTATTTTTTCATTATGGGTTACTTCTAACCTTACTTTTCAGCAAACTGAATCACCTGCCTTAATTTGCAAGTTCTTACACAAATAACTTCATTAGCAGCACGTTGGGTATTTTACTATAAAACTTTGGCTTTCCGCATGAAAAAGCATGCACAGAAATAAAACAAGCATAACTTGTTTGGTATTTTCATTGAGTATTTGAGTTAATTACGCGAATATTGTTGTGGCATGTGTTATGTTCGCGTAAAACACACACGTATACTCGCACATGCAACAGGAACTGAAACAATAAATAAAGTACTTATTATTAGTAATTATTTTGTACGCTTGCGTGTATTTCTCTGCATGTTTTTTATGTGTAAAGCCCAAATTTTACAGGAATATTTCCAGTGTGTTACAAATAAAGGCATACATAGTTGTGTTTTAAATTTGACATGCTTGTATAATACATTAAGTAGGTTCACAAATCGTACTCTAATGTTTAATTTTTTTTTTTTTTTTACTTTTAAGGAAACAATCCAAATGCCTCGTATTTTATGACAAAATAGTTGAGACACTCATTTTTTTTTTCGTTCCTTGAGCAAAACCTAACATATTGTTAAGTCATCCGCCTACTTCTGTTTGTATACTTTTTCTTCCTTTGCGTAAGTAAATACAAGTATTCGTTTCCTATTAGGCGTAATGAGGAATATGTTTCCACTGAAGTTAAGGAAGAAGCCAAGTTTCCTTTCTGAAATAATTTACTTACTCTTCCCTTCCGTGTTTATGAACTATTTTCTACAAATCAAGGTATTATGAATAACTAGCGACAATTAAGTAAATATACAATTACAAACCGAAACATCACTGTATTGTTGCCAGATTTCTCTTTTCGAGAACTTAATTAATCAACACTTTATTAAATAGATAGGGTTTTGAGTAACTGTAAGAAAATAACCAATGCACAAAAGTCATGTTTCTATTCACTATACGTTTAATTGGCCAGTGTTTTAGGCCGACGTACTGAAACCGGCCCTGAATTTGGACAGAAGCTCAAGATCTGTTGATTCTGCGATGAAACTATAATTACTCCCTACTTTATTGATGAATTTGTTAATATAGAAACCATATTCATTGGCGTACATGGTTCGAAAATGTACAATTATATTTAGTTTGGTATTTTTTCTCGGGGTAATTTAAAAAATTGTTAACTACTATGTTGCAATTACCATACTTGTATGTAATCTCAACAAGGTTATTTCTGTATAATTATAACGGAATCGGAGAGTACCTCTAACAGTACACGATTCTGTTGTTGGTGACGTACCTCTTCTCTTAACTTACGAAAAAAAAAGAGATATCGTTTACAAAACATTCCTTTGCAGTTACTTAACGGCAATGTTGGGTTTACAATATCGTGTTCCGTTATCGTTAACAATACTCGTAAGATTGTATTAACAACCATTTGTATAGTTCGTAGTACATAAGAACACACTGTTTCTCCTACAGAAAAAAAAATTGTTCCTTAAACAAAATAACTTTTAACAGTATTTATAGAGCTCTGCTAACAGTTTGGATTGTAAAGTATTACAGAACTTTCTGTTTCTGGTACTAAAGTTTGTACGTCGCTACCCTAAAATGCCATTACAGAACTGTTCTGTTAAATGTTGTCTGTTGAATTCTTTCAGTACGTTGTAAAATTCGCCTTATCTGAGGTGTCACAAAATTTATGTGAAAAAAAGCTCTATATTATACGGTAGTTCTATCTGTCGCTGAAGTTAATTGTAAAACGCCAAACATCTTTATAATCTGTAGCCAGTTTCCATGAAACTTGACACGTTTATCTCTATCAATCTCTTGCATTTTTCTTATCCCGTAAGTTCCTAGTGATCGATTAACCATTAGAGCATGGGACGTCTTTAGGTTATGTTAATACGTACAACATATACTGCACAAAGTTAATGAAAATGAATTATATACTAATGAGAAACCTTTCTTTGTACTTTATGCGTTTAATGGATCAGCATGAATAAATTAAATAATTTATCAACACCATAGAAAAGTTTCCTCACCAGCTCTGCACGAATGTTGGGTAGGCTCTGCAGCTTTGAATCCAGCGTCACCTCCTCTTGCGCTCAGCATTCCATTCTGTTGACATACGACAACCAGATAAAAATAAACAACACATGTTACTTGTGTATTTCAGATCCATGTCAATAGTAAAGTTTCATCATTTCCATCTGTTTTAATTACATATTTCAGCTAAACAATCAATAAGGAAATGTGTTTACGCTTAAACATAATTTTTAAGAATCAAATAAAACATTATATATAGAGCCTACTAGCTTTCATTATTTTTCGTAAAAGTATACTTGTAGCAGGTTTCTTGAGATATCACTTAAAACTGGCTTATATTTTTCCCTATACTTTCTTGTAAATAGTTACATTGTTTAATTTTCGAAATCACTCCAGGCGAATGGTTCCTTTAACTGGCCCTGGCCAACACCTTCCTCTTTACGCCATGTATCTCTGCCAAGGCCTTATGACGTTCCAGGATATTTAAAAAATAAAAAAATATGTTTTCGTTCGTGCAATGTTCGAATATTCTAAATGGGGACCATCTCAACATATTTTGATCATATGAGGTATGTAAGGAACCGTTTTTTTTTTCTAAATATTATCAAACTCAGCAAACGTATAGTACTCTATAAGATAGCTTGACGTTGTTCTGGGTTCGGCAGGTGGAATAAAAAACCATAGGCTACGTTAATTGAGTGTAACAGCCAAAAAATTCGAAATTTGGAAGGATTCAAATATACCGTTCATTATTAGATTACTCACAAATAAAAGTTCCTCACATACACTCTCTTTTACAATAATTTACATCATTTAATTTAATAATAATTTAGTCCTTTTCTTTTCTTTCCTCGGCTAACTCAGGTCGTGAACGGTAGATCAGATATAAAAAAAACTAGACCACTGGGTTGGTTTATTAAACATGAATAAAAGTTTTACTTAAACAAAATTACTTCACTAAAATTATGGAGAGTGAAGGATATTAAGACAACCAAATATATATTGTCTTCTAAATTTCGGGAGAGTAATAAACCAGCTACTGCAAGACGTTCGACAGGCTATAAAATGGCGGCGACTTTTTACATCTTGATCTTGCGCACAAAAGGTAAGTAATTAATTACCATTGAACTGACGGTGTTTGTTATGAAATAAAACTGACACAGCTTCAAATAATTGTAAGTTTCATGGTAACAACACCAATTACTATCTTGGCACTGAAAAATAGAAAAAAATGAAACTGTACATTAACTAGGCAGTCTATCGCCTCGGCGGTTAAAACTTATCTAATCTCTACCTGTTGCTCGCGGCTAGCTCAAAAGCCTTCGCAACCGTTACAAAAACTGTAGTCTGGGTAGGAGATTTACAAACAGATTAACGGTAAATCTAAAGAAACGGAAATTCTGAAAAAAATAATAAAATAAAAAAATACTAACATACACAAAAATATTAAAACACAAAAAAATAGTAAGTAAGTAAATTGGATGGGAGCCTAGCCTACCTGGTTACAAAACTAAACTCACCTATACCGTCTCTACCAGGGCGTTTCCTAACTAACCCTACTGGGTAACTAGAATTACATCTATAAACAAAATTAATAATTTAAAAAAATTACAGAAAATTAATCTCCTTGTTTCTCACATGAGAAAAAAAATCAAAATACTAATTACAAAATTACTATAATACTATTTCTGATAGCGAAATGCTACAGAACGCCCCTCCTGCTGTTAAAAATGAAAAAACCAAAACAAATTGAATATTGAAAAACACCTTCAATCATGACACTTAGCTGCAAAATGTAAGCAAATACACGTACACACACACAAAAAAAATGTTACAATGTTACCAGTCTTGCCGGTAACTTCATAATAATTTGCATAACATTGTCCTTTTACATGCATTCTTTACGTTACACAAATTAAATATTCTGTTGGAAGTAAATAACACATGTTATTTCGGCGCGCCTGGCTCAAGCGTCACTTGGTATCTGTAGCCAATACTAGTGCGTCTTCTCCAATCCGCTCACAGCATGCTGGAACCACGCCATGTTGTGTTTCAGTAGCGTCTTTTCACTCGTACAAGTCGGTTCGGTGTCTCTCTATTCTAGTAACCAATAAGTCATTGGAATTCGTTACTGTCGGGACGTTACTATTCTTGAAAGATCGTCGACATGCTGTACTGAATATACTGCACATTTAACGTATTAAATCTCAGGTAAACGTTGCTCGTGACAAATCATATAACCTAATCGTGATCACTAAGGTAATGTTCCCAGCACTTGGTGTATCAACAATAATACCTTCACTGTATTTATTTCATAATACACTTCTCATCTTAGTTCTAATGTTACCGCTTTCACCCGTAAACGATATCATCACTCAGGATAATTAAGCAAGCAATGTACATTTTTATAGGTTTGCAATACTGAAACATAGTTAATGTGTCCTTCACTTTTTCAGATACACTATTTGAGCCTGCAGTTCGTTCATAATGGCACTAATATTTTAGCATTTCAATCATATACTTGTACTGGCAATACTATACATCATTGTATGCAACAAAAACCTTTGTTTACTTTTCAATCACAATAAAAATATATTAAATTAGATGTGGAGGTAGTTCTTTACATTACATCAAGACTCATATCAGTTGGTTATCAATAATATTCACATTTGTATCGATGTTGACATAAAATCAAATACTCCACTTAGTTGTCACGTGGCACTTTTAAATTTATTACGTCAGCCGGAAAATAGCTAATAATTTCTATGGGAGCTTAGGTGGGTGCATTTGGTAGCCCCATTGTCCTAAACCAACCATTTACATGAAGATAACACAACGAGGTTCTATCCCGAAGAACAAACAACTACAAAGAAAAGTGACAACAATCACATCATAACAACACGACACAAGAGACAACACACTAAACCAACAATACTTCATGAAGAAAAAAACACAAAGTGAAACTACTACAACTCAATATATGCAACAGTGATACACAATTTAGGGAGTGAGATAGTCTTAAAAAAGAAGAATAAGTGGCTTATGCCAATGAGGTCCAAATCAAAGTTCCCTTCATCGATCAATATAAATAAATACCAAACATCGCATACATATTGGATAATTTTTGTTAAGCTAAGTCTAGTAATGTAAGAGTGTTTATGCTATCTTTCAGTTGTGAGCTAGGAAGTGTGTGGGCTGTTCAGGGGTAAAATTTTGTGGGGTAAAGTACCATATCCATGTTAACTTGCTGTAGGCCTCTTTAAAACATAAAACTGCGTTCATACACATGGTAGCTCGGAAATATTCACAACGCACCAGTCCTCACTAATGTGATAACCCACAATATAAATGTGTGGCTGCGTCCAGTTCCGAGAGATGTCTACTAGTATGGCTTACTTCCTTGCAGCAGGTTGACGGAATTGGTGGTCTGGTCTGCTAAACACATTGTTCATTGAGTGTAGTCGTATAGGCGATGACACTGTCTCGAGCAGGAAAAAATACATAAACATAATCCTCTTAAATTCATCTGCTCAACACATAATATTCATAATCTGGCACGTAGCTCAGACAAATGCAACACTGCATTAAAACCCTACAACACAGGTCCCAATCTCAACCATAAATAATATAAGCAGCAGACAATAAATCAACTAACGTGTCCTTTTAAGACATTAACCAAATAACCTCGTCTCACTAAACTGCTCTCGGAAAACCTCTCTCTGTGGATACAAGAGGACAAATTGGTCACAGTACATACTGTGGACTTATATAAGGCTTTAACTGCGTTATGTTGAACCTTCCCATGGTTCTACCATCCCTTTCGCTCAGATCGTGGCAGTTCTCCTTAATAACAGATGTTATGACATACGGGCCATCATATACAGGGTGTCCGCGCTTAACGTTTAAAACTCTCTGTAGTGACGTAGAGGACATTCAGACAAGTATTTTTTATATAGGACACTTGGGGGTAATCGGACGGGAAATGCCTTAAATTTGGTGACGAAGATTTAATATGATGTCACACCTGCGTCACGTCGTAGTCGTCAGTTAGCAGCTCAAAATATGGTGCAGGTACAATTGCAACGGTTCCCCATACCTTTCCCGTCCGATTACCCCCAAGTGTCCTATATAAAAAATACTTGTCTGAATGTCCTCTACGTCACTACAGGGCGTTTTAAACGTTAAGCGCGGACATCCTGTATAAGGCACAGATTTTTAGTGATATGGTCCCAATAAGAGCTCACATGACTGGTTTTCTTCAACACCAAATCACCTACTTTCAATTTATTTAACTTTGATAGATTTTGTTGCCTTTTCCTAGACTCTGCTGAACTATAAAGTCTTCTTTTTATTATAGCCAGTAAATTTTCTTTAGAAATGGTCTTATCACCCTCTCCTATCATTGGTACCTTCATCAGTTTCGGGAGTAGCCTCGAAATCACAGAGTCAGACTTTTCACTGGTCAGAACCTCGTAGCGGGTAAATCCTGTACTTGTGTAGGTTCTGGCTATCACTACCTGAGTTAGGTACCCATTGATAGCTTCCAGATGGTTCACTGTAAGTTGGCGCTAGGGGGTTTAAAAGTTCTTACCTTCTAAATTACCCCTCTGAAACAGGTGGACAGCTCGGTGTAAATACTCTGCTGGCTACAGACGTAGGCGGTAATACACCTAGGTTCTGGGGTGGGAAATGCTGCACTTCAGGCTGTCCTTGGACTTCTAACTTGTGATACCTAGTGCTATTTTCGTCCCTAACTGGTACACCTTCCTGACCTTGATACTGAGTTTGCAGGCTACTTCGTGTGTTATCACTGGCATTCCAATTTCTGCCCCTCCAGTAACCTGGGTTGTAATGACCTTGACCTAACTGTGGGTCGGAAAAGCTTCTCTTTCTCCTGTGCCAATTGCTTCGGTTGTTTCTCCCTCCATTACCATAGCTGTACTGTAGTTGCACTTGTAGTGAATGTACATTAGGGTTCCTAGGTGCATTACCATTCCTTTGTGTATGTCCTAGGGTGTTGTTTTGACTGTTATTATGTGGTGTGTACAAGGGAGGCTGAGGGAGAGGTCTGTTCAGGTCTGGTTCTCTGGGTGGGTTGCTCCTGTACTGCCTTTCCAGTTTATCAGCTCTAATAAAATGATACCTAAAGTCAGTTAAATCCTGGAACATGCTGCCAGTGAATTGTCTCTGATAGGTGAGATGATCATGTCTATAAACTCCTCGTTAGACGTTGGTACAGTAAAATGCCTAGATTTCTCATACGTTTCGTTGAAGTGTTTCTCTACTGTTTTGCTTTTTTTAGGGTCAAAAGTTTCTGAGCCTATCTGACTTCTAATTTGACTCTATATCCTCGAGTTCCAGAACCCCTATAACAATAGTTCTTTGAAATCCTTGAAGCTGTTAAGTCTGTGTTTAGCTTCACTGTTCTTAACCGACAGGGTCAAACAACTATCTACGTGTCTACTTAGGGACTCCAACTGTACATTAACCTCTGACGTAACTGTTTTTTAGACACCTCCATCGATACTGTAGGTCGAGATTCAATTTGGTTAAGTCGTGTATCCAGGTCAGTGATGTGTGTAGAAATCTCATCTCTTGTAGCTTCTAATGTCTGTTGAACCTCTTCAGTTTGTTGAGCGTGTACTGCCAGGGTAGCTTCAGTCTTTTCTTTTAATAGACTGATCTGAGATTTTGTCTGTAGGCTTAGGTTTTCACCCTGTTTGCTAACCTCTTGTATTTTCTGAGGTCTGTTCTTAGCTCACTGATGTCACCTAACATGTCCTCCCTTATCATCTCCATTTTAGTTCTTGCATGGGCTATATCCCCTCTTCAATCCTGTCAAATTCTCCTTCATCTGTTGAGAAAGTTGGTCCATCATCTCTGCAAACCTATCTATAGACAAAGTAGGTGCTGGTACTCCAACGAACTCCGAAGAAACAGGAGTTGTGAGAGGATACTCATGGGTGCTAGGTAGGGAAGTAGGATGTTTCCTAACGGTATTACTAGGATTGGCTTCTGCCCTCTCCTGCATTACAGGGTTGCTGCTGGTAGTAAGTGCTACACTACTTTCCATGGTGTTTGTTTCCCCTATTTTGTTTTGTATGAGGTAGGTACTTCGTCCTGCTCCGCCCTCATGGAACTGCGTTAAAATAGCCCTCAGAGTTATGTCTCTGATCATACATATTTTCAAAATGACTTAATTTCCTATTCAAGTCGTGGCCTACACGTTGGTGCCAGAAATACTATGTAATCTTCCTGTAATATGATATACATAAATATGTATTGTAGGGAGTGTATGTGTGGATAAGTGATGCAAAGTTGAAACAGTCCAGTACCATTAAAAGAAAGAAAAAAAAACTATAGTTGATATAATAAATATCCATGAATAATATACTTCTTCAATAAAGCAGCATTAGAAAATTACTTGGATTAAGTATTGTAGGGTGCTGTAAAACTGAAAATATTACCTCTCAATGTACCAAAAATAAAAAATATGTAACTTATGTAACCAGCTACTGTTTATCTCCACATCCGGGTTCGATTTACAACAACGGTGGTGAAAATTTATTGTCACTTCCTCGGGCTCAGGTATGAGTCTTGTGAATGTCCCTTCACCCCGGTACCTGCGAAAGGCAATGATGAAACCGCGTAGGCTTTACCCTCGTTTAATAGCCCCAGATCCCACCCTCCTGAGACCGTTAACTTCCATACACAATTGGAAATGTTGAAGTGAAAAACAATTAATTTTCTGACATACTGATCAATGTAAACATTCGTAGCTGTACGTGAACTTCAGTCATTCGATTAAAAACGCGCACAAAATAATAGTACCTAGAAAATAAACTTCCTGTTTTGCTTATCAATAATTAAATGAAATCAAGCCCTACTGTCACGTTACACTAGACTTCCAGGACAGTATTATGTTAACTGATCACTGAAACCGCTCCTTTATTGGAAAGTGCATAATGCACTTGCAGTGAGACACATTTCTGGAAACAAACGTTGCTATGCACTCTGACTATGTTTTTCATGTAAATCGGTCTGTTTTACGTGGAGACATTTCCAAAAAGTTTTTTCAACAAACTGAATAGAAATTTTAAAAAAATATGATACCTACGAGTACTCTTTAAAAGGTAATAAAATCATCTTCTTAAATTGGGGAAAATTTGCAATTACGATTTTCTTAAATGTCACTACAATAGTTATTTGCACTGCATCGTTTCAAGTTTAAATATATAAACTCCATCAGAATGCAGCATTGTGATTTTTAAATTTTATTTGGAATGAACATGCCGTTGATATCCGCCCACCATTGCCCATTTTCAATATTATTAAAGTAAACCACTTGTATTACCCTATTGCAGGCAAATAATTTGACTTATGTTCTCCTTTTCAAGTTAAAAGTACTTTAATGAACTTAAATTTCACAATATTTTAGGTTTAAGCGGAAGCATTTTTAAACATAAGCTTCATGTAAGAAATTTGTCTGATTTACTACTTAAAAAGCAGAAAACTTACGTACGTTTAAATGAAGTCATAATCTTATGTGGAGTGTTAAGCGATCGTTATTACAATTTTTTTCAATATTTGTGCATTGTGATATTTTCCTGCAATAACTGTTGTTTTTTAAGTAAAATATTGTAATAAATAATAATCACACGCTATGATTTGCTCATTTTGGTAGCGTAAGGATTAATTACATAATTCCATCAAACACTCACATGGACGTTCACCATCATACACCGGGAAGTCTGCAACAATTCAAACACATCCCTTGTACAGGCTGGATATGAACTCTGCTGAAAAAAAAACTTTGTACGACATTGTTCATTTTAAAAATAGGTAATATATGTTCATAACACCTCCAGACTAAATAAATATATTCGAAAGGAAGTAGTCACCTTTAAATATATATTTGAAACATATGTTTATGGCACGTAATAGAGTAACATGTAAAAAGACGAAGCACAAGAAGTTAAAATTCTGTTAGATCAATCCCCTTCTAGAAAAAGGGGTCTCAACTCCGCGTTTGCGTTAAAAAAATGTAACAATCTTAGATTTTCAGGTTGCTCGCTGTTAATAATTATGTTGTGTACATGATTCAAAATGATTTATTGCACTTTGTCTCTTTATCTAACAAGTCTCCGTTCTTGAGAAACTAACCCATGCTATTGTAACGCTGATTTGTTAAGTTCGGTTGATTATTAATTATTAACACCTTGAAATCGGTGCGTGATATAACTCAGTAATTAAGACTGTATTCCCCATTCACAATTACCTCAGATTTAGAACAAACAAAGCAATTTTTAAACAATTATAAGTTCATTGGCTGCCGATGGCCGTGCACTGTGGTCTTGCGTGAGAAATAGACCTTTATTACCTGTCGTGGGTAGATATATTTACCATAGTCCATCAACTAATACGAAAATTTCAGCACACGCTGCATACAAAATCTATGACGTTATACGTTTGTTATTATAGTTATTGTTAGCGGACGGTACGTCTGTATAGTTGATTCACGAGTTATTGAACGGCTGGCGCGATGTTAAACGTATCAGTTTTTCGGTAAATTTACTAGTATTTAAAGACTGTACGATACTTTCGTACTTTTATTCGAAAATAGGTACCAAAATAACAATTTAATAATAATTATCACCGTAAAAATAAGCCTGACTATTACGCAAATAACACAAACAAATTTTTTAATTGTTTACACAGAGTGAATACTTGGTCATAAATAATTATAACTTCTACGTAACGGCCATGATCTACTGTTATAAAAACCACATTGCTTGAAAATTGTGTACATGTTATCAACATACGAAGACAAAATTTACAGAAAAACTTTAAAAAATTATTGATTTCACGTAGAATTACTATATGTTTCATTACTCAAGGCAGTTTTTAAGCCATTTCATCAATAACAATTTAAAATTTTGGTTAATGACGCACAGAAAATTTAGTATAATTCCCTATGCAGGAAAAGTTATTAACAAAACGAATGATAAGAAAAACTTTCTTTTAAGGTCCAGAAGCTTGGATTATTTTTGTATATTTTTGGAAACTCATACTAGGTCGATCACCAAACAATCATGCCAATAATTCACATCACATTCTTAAAAATAATACTGTTATTTATAACTTAAAACCTTTACCACAGTTTGTTTAATACACAGATGCTATTCTCATAAGTCGTCACGTTCATTTACGCTCCTTAGTCGCCTCTTGAAAAACTGTGAATATTCTTTAAATTGTTCGGTCAAATTTGATTAATATTGTCGAAGTATATTCCACAACTTACTAATGTCAGGCCATTCTGTCAATTTCCGAAATGAAATTTATTCTTCTACACGATTTAACCTGCATCCGGATGTCACATGACGAAGTCGACGACACGTTTTCTTTGAGCAGACGCTAGCTAAACAAACCAGAATACGTAATGTCAATGCTCGCAAAAACTCTATCGTAATTGCAATCAACGACTCAAAGGGGATAAACCCGGTATATTTAGTTTCGTAAAATACGCAACACAGTTTCACTGTTCAGGCACAGCGATGTCACATGACTTATCCTTTAAAGTCTAATGAACACGGAAAACATCGGTTAAACGCGGGCGGGAAGGATGAAACGAAATAGAACAAGATATTTTGATGAATGGCGAAACACAACATTGGCAGTTGGCCTAAAAAAAGGTGCGTTGTTTGTTATGATGCTACCCGTACACAGTTTTGTCGGAAGTAGTACGCTGGCACGTGGTGCAAATGAAGGGCCAATTTGCAACTGGTATTGTACAATGATATGATGATATTTGTTTAGGTTAGAGTGAACGGAGAATAGCTTGGAACAGGAATAAATTTTGTGTTAGTGTAATCCTTGCCGAACTCACCAAATTATCTACCTTGCCAATAGTTTTCGTTAATTTTTTAACGTTCCTCTGCATTTCGTGGTGCTATTATACATTTGATGGTTCATTCCGTCGATCATAGTATACAGTTACTGACTTTCAGTCTTTAAAACTTTGACACTGAATCGCTTTAGTGTCACAGCTGGTTTGTGCACATTCCTGGAACTGCTAGAGCATGCGTACGACAAAGCGACGTCATCTAAGGAAGTTTCAACAATATGCGTGTGTACAGATTTTGTTAAACTCAACCATATCTGCTACTTGCACTGAAAGGAAACTATTACTTTTGTTACCATACTTCTGTCAAAATACGAACAACATTTCTGTTTGATTGTCGCCACTATATGGATGAATCCTACATCATTTTGCTCTGTAGCATCAAAACAATGATCTGTAAACGAAGCGTGCTACTTGCTAATTTTACAAAACAAATTTTTGTAGAAACAATTCAGATGGTATACCGACAAAAAACAAGCTTTTTCTCTTAATTCAACAGTAGTAAAAAAAACTGTAACAGTACCTTTTTCCATTGTGCAGGCAATGTTCCTCAGTTCGTCTATGAGCAGAATAGCCTACATTTAGATTTACCCTCCAATAACTGCTGAAGATAAAGATGTATTGTTTATTTTACTGAATTGGCGATGACGTAATAAAGTAGTTATTTACTTTTATCTTCATAATAGATGTCAGTAACGGTAGGCAGGGGTGTTTGTACAATCACAGTATTACATCGAATATCTTAATTACCACCAAGTAAACGTCGACGCAAATACGCTGCACATATTTGATATGTTTATCTCTTTCGATGAGAACATTCATTCTTTGTGTACTAATCTAGCACATATTACAAAACTGCATGCAATTACACTTACAATTAATGGAATATTACGTAATTGTCACAAATACTAAACATAAAATTTAATTTTACAGATCGGGAATTCAAAATTACTTATATAATAATCTTATTGTCACACACCTTAAATAGGGACAGAAATTCCATGGGGAAATCCACTTTTTTTGCAGTTTGACAGTTTGCGGTTTTCAAGTCCTTAACAACGCTTGGCAAGAATCTAGTTCCGTGTATTTTTTACAAGTCTATGAGTAAATACACTCCTTTAGCTATCAATTTTACGTGCCAATACAGCGTGCATGTGATATTTTATTGATTACAGTCATGTACAAAATTATTCATTACAAGGTCTACCATGAGCAATAAAACAGTATCAGCACCAGTTTGATCCTAACACTAGCGAAATTAGCGAATGAAGACAGATATAAGTATTCATCTAAAACAATATTCAGTTGTGAAGAGATTCTTATTTGTAGGATTAAACTGACAAATAAGAATATTAAGGGTTATATTCGTCAGCCAAACTTCAATGAAATACCAGATAAGTAACCAGAAATGTCTTGAGTTCATAGTTGCCGGAATCTGTTATCTACAACATGCTACTAAACACACTGTTAAACACCGAGAGGTGATTTCCCACAAAAAAAAATTGGCCGATAAGGCAAAACGGATCTGTAGCCTACAATCTTTCTTTAACTGCCCACTGCACAAAAAAAAAATCAATCCGTGATATTAGTCTCTTAGTTCCAGTAAATTGTGTTAACAAATGTGGAATTCACGATAATATGATTTTCCGAATTCAACCGCGTCCAAGAGATAATAAAACCATTTGGCAAACCATTTTGATCCTAGACAATACGTGAGGATTTATCTGTTAATAAAAGTATATTTGGACAATGTAAATAAAATGTGCCGTATATGTTATTACGCTTCTTTCCACAGCTTTCGAGAAATTTACGTTTAGTGATAATTTTTTCTGAAATAAATGTTTTTTGTGTAGAGGCATTGGAAACTCTCGAAAAAATTTCAAGACAACACAGTTTATAGAAAAAACTGTGGTATCTTTGCCCTACTAATATTGAATGACGCAATTAGAAACACGCGTTAACTGTTTTGGGACAAATCGCACACATTTTGTGTTGAACGTTTACAGTTCTAGCTGATATCGTTGAAAAGAGAAACAGTGCTTCAAATGAATGATAGTCAATATCGACACAAAGTCTTTCGGGTTTTTCACATAATGTAGGAGCTTAGCAACAATAAACTTTTCTCGTGATTTTCCATTGTCTCTAGTTATGTGCAGAGAGAATGTGCGATGCCATAATACTTTCCCAAAATACTTTACCTTGTTGCATCATCATTTGAATTACGATTATTTGACACGGTTTAAATGTTCGCAGGCTCATATAAAACGTCAATTTGTAGCGTACCAAAGTTTCATTTACGCCGACAAATTGAATACCTGAATAACAAAGAAGTAAGGTCGGAAACGTAAATAGTAAATTAAAACCTAACAAGCAGTTAACGTTTTCCTGGATAAATGGCTCTCTCTAGACACGCATTTCGTTTACACCATGTGTACAACCTTAAATATATACTGTAGCTAGTCCCACTATTTATTTCGACTTTTTGTGATGGATCACCCATTGTCGGTGATTTTTGGTAATACGTTGTATAAAGTAAAACTTGCATGATTCACTGGAAAAAACAATCGTCCACCGAAAATACAAGTGAATGAGTGAAGAAATTATGGTCAGCACTAAACATTTAGGTATATAACCGTCCCCGCCGAGAATCGAACCCGAATCGCCTTAGTGGGAGGTGTGTGCTCAGGCCACTTCGCCAACCGCGGCCCCCCGAAAATACGAAGAAACCGCATTTGAGGCAGCTGGTTTGATAATGTTACTTTTAGTGACTGGTTCTGAAAAGAGTTCATTTCAAGGAATCCCAGGGAAAATGGTTTTATTAGATACCAATCTCGACAGTTATTCCACTAGACATGTTTGTTCAGCTGGCACAAGAAAACTGCATAGTATTCACCTGTATGGTAGACAATGATACCCACTTGCTTCAACCACTTGTTGCATTTTATTGTCATTTAAGCAGCACTGATGAGACTTGATGGACATTTGGAGGCCACTATTTTAAAATAAATTTTATATAACTAGTGATATGTCACTCCACGATTGTTCACCGAACGATGTAAGAAGTTCTGCCCTACCGTGGTTGATATTCCGTTTATTTCTCTTCGTGTACTGTACGTGTTGTATACATCTCATGTGGATATTATTGAGTCCATGCCGACCCAGGTAGCGACACGGTAACTGATTTGACTAGTATTCGGAAGGACCAGGATTCTAGTCCATCATCAGCTAACCTGATTCCGTTTTCCTGTTGTTTACTGAAATCGCTCTGGACAAAACTATTTTGGTTCATTCATGTAGGCCATGTCCGATTCGTCTCCCAGTTTCCTGTGTTGGTGTAAAGTTGTGTGACAACGTCTCTAATGACCTTGTTGTTCATTAGACGTAAGCTTACATAAAATAAAAATTGTTTATGTATGCCTATACGTACACGTAGGCCCTAATATCTATACTTAGCACAAATATTGATCAAAATGTTCCTAGGTCATGTGTAGAGATAATTCTATGCAAAGTTTATGGACATTAGATAATCGTAAGAATATTATGTGTATACGACACAATTAACATACATAGAGGGTAAGTCGTTATTAGTTTATAACCCGGCGGGAGTCAATTCCTGAGGTCCAATAAATAAGGAAAACATAATACAGCATTGGGCCTATTGTGGGGTATGACGAAGTTATACGTCCTCAAAGTTGAAGGTGGGAAATGTGTAATTGGACAATAATATCGTAGTCATATGCAATTAAGTAACGAAATTTTGGGTACAAGCTACTGGTGTAGGGATAAATTACAACAAAAATATTATGTTACAAAAAAAACATCCCTTCATACTTAAACTCATGCGGGTTTGCATTACATGCAGACGTGTTTCGAGAGTAGGGACGCTATTTAACCGTGTGCAAAATGTCTACACTCCGCCGAAATACACAACAAAAAGACATCAGTACATTGTGTTTTTATTGTATTTGGCTTCCGTTTATTGACAGGTGTCCGCAGTTTTTCACCACGCAGTTCAGCTCATTGCGATTGTTTTCAAATTCTGGAAATATTTTTTTCCTCGGTTTCCTAAGGCATACAAATGATGGGGAATAAATCAAGGTTCCAGTTTTTTTTTTTTTTTTTACTAAACACGAGTGCATTTCTGTTTGCTGGACAACGCAGTATTCTAACTCTTCGTTTCTCTGATAATTTCATAAAAAAATATTATTTTAAGCGTTCATCATCATGAACTGCTGCTATGTCCAGAAAGTAAATAGCTTTGTACTATTTTGCAACGCCCCACGCAGTTATCAGGCATTACAAGCTTGTTAGAAACTCTGGCTACACATAGGCTAACTGTGGGAATGGAATTTGACCACGTGTGTTGTGCATCGTCAAGCGTACAGCTACGCAAGGTGATAAATGATTTGCCAACTAGTTTGCATATTTCTGGCATGACTAGTTGTCTTGATCTAGTAGTTCGCAAAGCAATGCTGGCAATAGGATACTGTAACTTCTCAACCGTAAACTCGTTAAATATGAACCCAAAGATGTCACATTTTCTGTATACAGGCTCTGCAATACCAGAATATGTTACGGCTGCCTACCGCTCAGGCCACCACAATACCACTTCCCAACTTAGCATGTGATTTCTCAGGAAACAGTTCACATTAGCAGTTTTTTTGCAAAGTAACTTTTTTTTACATGTTGTGTCCGGTCGCTTCAAGTTAATGGTTACAAATTTCTAAGCACGAAGTGGCTGTCAACCCTCAGTTTAAGTATGCAGGGATGTTCTATTTGTAACAGAATTGTTTGCTGTTATCTATCCCTACACCAGTAACCTGTATACGAAATGTTGTTGTTCAGTTACACATGATTTCGAAATTATTGTCCAATTACACATTTCCCACGTTCACCTTTGAAGGCGTATAACTCCGCCATACGTCACAATAGGCCCAGTGTTATTATTATTATTTCCCTATTTTTTTTTTACCTCAGGAATTCACTCCTGACGAGTTAGCAACAAATAACGACTCACCCTGTATATACACATGTCTACGTGTATGTCTATGTGTTTAAATGTATATTTACATAATTTATATAACTACTACAGGATGAGTCAGGACGGAGTGCGGTAATTTAACGAGTCGATAGCTAATGGAAGAGTAAGTCGAATAAGTACTTTACATTTTTGTGTAAAGTGAATTTAATTAGGAATAATGCTACCCTAAATCTATAATTTAAAAATGTAATATCTTTAACTAAATCAAAATATCGTTGTTATTGCATTGTTCTGACATTATCCATTTAACTGTTGCCTAATATCAAGTGGTATTTTATGTTACATTAAACTTTGTAGTAAGATTTAATAGTTGCACCCTTCTCACTTTAATTCACTTTATGAAAAAGTTAACAACATAATTTCGAATTAATGTTCACAAGCTATCACCACGCAAAATTAATACATTCTCTTAAGGCACAGCCTGTGTATATTATGTACACCTTGAATTGACGTTTATAGTATATGAGTACACATACTATCCGTGCTAAAAATCAATTATGCCCCATTGTATATGTAAACATAACGTATTTATTTTGCTGTATTGGCATACACGTTTTATATGCATTAAATATATTAATAATGTATGCACAAGGGACTGGATATTTATGTATATTGTACACACTGAAAACATGTTTAGTTCATAACTGTACCGTATAATGAAGGTGTACACAACGCCTATCCCGAAATAAATAATGGTATACCAAACCGATGGTTTGACTGTACATAGTATACATAAAATGTCTCCATAGGCATTGTATGCATTTTTCCACGCTAATTATTAGTGTTTTACCGAATGACTGTTTCAGAATAATAAACACTTAGCGGAGTTGATTATTGTATAATATAGCCTATACGCAAATACGGTGACGATCCGGAACAAACATAACGTTAACTACTATATTCGTAAGGTCCATAGGTAAGGTAAGGCAGTGGCCTTTACGTCTCGTCGACAGCGGGTCATTAGAGACGGTGACACACAACTCGGTACAATGACTAGAGCTGGGAGAAGAATCAGCCATGGCCTTTGTTAACGAATCATCCCAGCATTCGTCTGGAGCGACTTCGGGAAACCATGCGAAACCGAAATCAGGATGGCCAAAGCCGAGGATCGTATCCAGGTTCCCCCGAATGCGACATGTTACCATGTTACTCCATTAAAAAAGTGCACTGATTCAAATTGATTGATTCCACGTTACTGTACGTGAATTAATCTCTGTTGCCATAAACTTTAATGTACGTCAGTTAAAAAGCATTTATACTTATGAGGTACAAAATTTTTGGAAATTTATTAATTAGCGAACAGAACATAGTATCTGGTAATAATTATACCTACAGTTAACGCATTAATAAAGCAAATACTTGTCAAAAATCAATAGAGTTTATTACGCAATTAATTTTAGTATAGCTGATATAAATTTCCTACACAAACGTACTTCATTCTCGAATATGAATTCTAAATTTTTGGATATATGTTTGTGTGTGAATGCCAGAACTAGAATTTGCACATAGTAGGAAAATAAAATAAAACACGAAATATTACTAAAACACAATTTTAACAAGACTGTTTACAAGTTTTGTTAAATTCGAAAAATAAATTATTTTATATTTTCGTCACGTGCAAAGTACTTTAACTATGCATAGTGTTTTTTTATATCAGCATACCCAACGTGAACATTTAAAAGCCATCACATGCATAAACTGAAAAAAATTACAACAGCATCCAACGAATATAAATGCATGCCCTAATGTCATTAAACGTTTTAAAACGTAATTATAATTTTTGGTTGCATTTTCAATTTCTTTAAACGACACATTTCTAATTCTTCCATGCACTGAATTAAAGTGTATTGGATACAAAAGCAAGAATTTTCAAAATATTTCTTATTCTCTGTGATTTATGAGTTTATGTAGGCTATACAGTGAACAAACAAAATAATTTGCGTAAGATTTTAATTACATACTGAGCACGGAATTTTCATATGGAACTGCCTGGAGAAATTTCTGTATTGCGTACAATGGACATACTCCGCAGATGTATTCCTCACAAAAAAATAATGTGCAAACACATTCAACTTACCATTTATACGTATATGTATGTGTGTATAGACGTGTATTTATATATATGCACATTTAGGCCTACATTCATATAGTGCGGCTTCACTTATCATGATTTGAAAAGTCAAAATATTAAGGAATAGCGTACTATAAATTATAAAATTACACGTAAAATTTTACGTCAAATTCTTTATTTCTGTGCATTTACAGTGCTGTACAAAAGACTGTTGTTTAATAGTCCACTACATGCAAGTAGAATGTTTATCAGAGGGAGAAATTTCGCCCAACTAAATTAAAATTACACTTAAATACTTGACAAAATTTAGCTGCTACACTGAAATAAATCAGCAGACAGGAATTAACAGAATAGTTCTGCTATGACATTTAGCGCATTGACAATTGAACTATTATCATCAAAATTGCCAGTAATACTTTGCAATACAAACGTTAAAATATTTTCTGAATAGTGTTTAAAGTTATTTTGTTGTAGGGACTGCATTTTCTGCCGATTAAACAGTGTGTGTTGCAGTAGGAACTAAACATATGGTTGTAAATACTGTCGCAGAGTACTGTTACGATAACAGGACACGGCACTGTAAATCCAACAGTGCCGTTTGGTAAGTTATCTGCGAAGGTATTTTTTGTGGAAATTATAATTTTTGTTCGAAAGTTTACCGAAAAGTTGTGGTACTTACAACAATGTATCGTGTACTGTAATAAATGCCCTCCGATTCTATTTATTTACAGATATAGCCTTGTAGAGATAACTAACAAGTATGGTTATTGCAGTAGAGCAGAAGACTGTTAGAGAAACCATATGATTCAGTTCGGATTACAGAACTAGTATTTTAGAAATAACAAATTACTATGGTAAATATAACCGCGCCATAGCCTGTTCAAGAAGCCTCCTGATACTGTTAAGAGTAGCTAAAATATTGGTGGGGTACTGACCGCTATTGACATTAATTAGTGTTATGTGTTATTAACCATAGGAACTTCGTTCTTTTCTAACTTAGTGTATCATTTAAATAATTATTTTTTTAAGATTTTATAGGTTTGTTTAATGTTCTGATGAACACCTGACTGTAATCTTCACAATAATAGTAATCCCAGGTCTGGAATTGAGCCTACCATTCTAGCCAATGAAACCGGTTTTGTACGAAGTTAATAACTAGCAGAGGTCTTTATCAATTTTGTAAATTCGGATGAAATGTGGATTTGCCAACATAATGTTACGAGTTAAGCAAGTTACACTGAGGTATGGAGGTATTTACTTTAAAAAAAGAACTCAAGAAAGGTAAAGCATAACTTATTTACAGCTATCTACAAAAAATTGTATGAACTTCACTGACTAAATGTCTCTGTTAAAATAACCGCTATGCTACAAGTTAATGGTAAACAAAATAAATAGCTTCTATATAAATAATGGTTAAGAATTATAATCAATAAAATCTCAGTTCGCTATACAAACTATATGTTCATTAAATATATATCCACGCACTAATATATGGTGGATTCAAAATCCTAACTTGAAGCATTTATTGGTCCTCTTGAAGTTCGAGAACGTCCTCGTCAACACTACTACGCGTAGGGCATAATTCCGCCGAATGTCTTGAGTAGCGCTCACAACCCGTCACTGCCATGGTGACTCACTCACCCGCATACAAGATGCCTCTTGGAAAAAAACTCTCCCAGCCTGTGGCACAGCTCTCTCATATACACGTAATCAAGAGTCCAGAAATCTCACGGGGTTTTTCTGTCTTGGAGTTACGAGACAGATTTCACATCAGGGTCATGGTTCGTCGAGGTACACAGTTACAGTAAGTAGATAGAAGAACTATCCCGGTCGCAATACTTACCGTAGTCATAGTGTTTACAAAACTCAAGATAGGCGAGCATTTTGCTGCTTCGACAAGGCGCAAAAGGAAATGTGATCCGCATAGTGCGCGCCGCTTTTATTTATATTTGCCGCCGGCCGTCTCAACTTACTCGCACGATAGTCGCAGTTCGCAACAATATACACGAACAATCTTATCCAAACTATCGTTGTGCAATGTGAAATAGTACCCTTTGAAGTGAGAATAGTGATCAACAGTTTGCTTTGTTCTAGAGACTGGCTGTTGCGATAATGTTTCGAAGAGATACAATTAACTAGCAATAAACTGGCTAACACTAAAATAATGGAACTATCAGTACCGCACCGTATAATGCATTAGAACAAACTTTTATAATTGTTGTTCAGTATTGCTGGGGCTACCGTGCTACTCAGTAACAGCAACAGAACCTATTATTATCATTACCGAATACTATTGCAAGGCAGTGGCGTCATTTGGGGCCACAGGGGGGGGGGAATTGCCCCCCCCCCCCCCCGGATTTAGAATTTTATGTGTATAAATATATTTTTTGTATTTTTTAACTTAAATAATGCTGACTTAAGCACATAAAACTGAAGTTTTATTATTGAAGTATATAATTTCTACATGCTTAATTAATAAAAAAGATGCAACACGGTCACTGTCGCCGGAAAACAAAATATTGCTCCCCCACCCTAGAAAAACCTGAAATTACACCCCTGTTGCAAGGGCGACCATGATACTCAGTTAAAGGAATAGAACACATTGATAGCACTACAATACGTTAATACTAAGTGCACAGTCAGCTCTGTAGAAAATTTGAATAGCATTGCAGAGAATACCATACTCTTAATGTAGTTTCTAATCGTATCGGTCTATTACGTAGCACGCAATTACGTCACTTTAATTGTGACGCATTTACCTCTTATAATATATTCTGTTGGATTTAAAGTTTGCCATTAATAACATCAGATGGGTAGCCACAATCAGACAGTTGTCCCTATTTAAACAGTCTTGGAGGATAACGACTACAGAATTTATATGAACTGACTGATACACTTGCTTCGTATTATGGAGTATAGACGGCAATACAAAATATAATTTTTACTATATTTCCTGTTCGGGCTGTCTACTATATAGCCTAATTATGTCAGTCTAAAATACTTTCATATCGTGTTTAAACCTAAAAATAAACTTTACCGGATCACAATTTCTACTGCAATTCCTTCTGGTGAATTATGTACTTGCAAAGAAATGGAAATAACGTGTAGGTAACTTTAACTAAATGTGTCAACTCAGAATTGTTAAAATTATTATACTGAACGGTGATGATTAGGGACCAAATATTTGTGGGTACATGTTAACCTTAAGTAAATTAAAAGGTAATATATAGTGATCATTTATGATTTTAAATTCATTAAGAATTAAATTTTTTAGTTAGGGCTGCCACACGTTAAAACAAAACTGTATTTTAAATTTTCACATTAACTGACCTCTTGATATGAAAGTTGGCTATCTTCAGGCTGACAGTTAACTTGTCTGTGCTATCAGCAAAACAGAAGGCCTCGAAGATCAATCATAAGCTTAACGGGGTTTAAACTGTTTGCCAATTAGTGTACATTTACTCATGGAACCGTTAATATAGCAAACTCGCCTACATCTTGTCAGTAAGGAATCAAGCCAATAGACAAAATGTCAAACAGCCAGCGTAACTTTGACCTTATATTGCTTGATTTTCACAAAATATATATACATATATAACCCAGCCCCTTGATAACATTCCTGGACAAATAAAAAAGTAGGTTCAAGTAGTATTTTTGGTACTGTAGTTAAATAAATGTTAAACCTCCTGCACAAAATTAATTTTTGTGCAACACGTACAAATATTTTTATTGTTACAGAAATATGGGATAAAAGAATTTAAAAATATTCAATCGTAAAAATTGTGGTCGAAATAGGTTCTTAATAATGCATTTTAAGTCGGTCATAAGTTATGTCAACTTAAATGAGTTACTTAAGTTGAAAATGAATAAATGATTTGCTAGAAATTGCGTAAAAAAGTCAATCATGTACATGGTTGCCAGTTTTAAAATCAGTGTGATCCACTTTAATCGTGTTACTTTGTTGTGTACTACCAGATTATTAACCTACTATTTATGAAGCAAATTTGACGACAGTAGAATCATGTTCCGAAACATGTTACATATATGTTATAATTTATATGTAATGCTATAAAACAAAATGTGAAACGAAAATTCTACGTTTGTGTACATGAAATATTTATAATTCAGGATAGGCAAGTGCAGTGTGTGTTAATTTTGCGTGATGATAGCTTATGAAAGGTAAACCGAAAATGAGTATTCAAATTGTCCGTTAAGAGAATGTGATAAAGTAATAAAACCCTGAAAATGGATTCTCTATTTTTTTTAATTAAAATAAACTTTCTCATTGTTTTGACCATTTTGAAAATGACTCTTGAGAAAGTTACTTCACGAATGCCATCAAAGTTTATTATAGTATTACTTACGTATTAAATTTTGGTGTAGTCGTTTGAGCAGTTATTGAATTACATTGTAAATAAATTGTATTTATTCCAACTCTTATATATTTAAAATTGCTGGCGAATAGCAATATACCGTTAAATTTATATAGTCAGTGTTACGTGTTGGACTTAAACCACTACGTGTTGTTTAAATAATTTAAATGGTTCCCGATACATTACAAATTGACTTCAAAAACAAAATGATGTAATTTTAATATTAGCTCCCAGCGGGTATCGTATTTTGTTTATTCGTTTCATGAACTCACATGGTTTTAGTGACACTCACGAATACATTTCGACAGTAAAATGTTCATTTTTCCTTCGGAATTAGGCTTCAAATGTGTCCGTATTCCAAATATTTGCTCTTTATAGGTCAACCAGCATTTTTAAACGTGGCTGGCCAAATCAGTTTCATAAATGCAGTAAATTTAAAATTCTTAATTTTGTAAAACCTGTAATAAGTAAACATATGTGAAATATAACTTATTTATTTTAAAATTGATTAAAACAAATTTGAAACAGGTAGCTTCAGAATATTAGCGAACTATCAACTTCGAATGTTTATTTGCCAAGTGCTCAAAAAACCAACTAGGTACCGAAAGTTATTTTTGTGCCGGGAAATTCTACTCGCAAATAAATAATTATTTCACGTACAGTAAGTGCTGCATTTTAAAGGAAATCAGTCTAAACTCAACCTCAACGTAATGTTCTCCTGAATAAAGGTAAACAAGTATGGTTTGATAATATAGTTGCCAACACACAATCAAGAATGTAGCAAAAATTGTTGTTATTAAAAGCAAAAAAAGCGACAAAAGCAATTAAATAAGTTGATATTTAACATGTTCAGCATTTCGTAAACAATAAATTTTACTGCAGAATTTATTACTACTAGTTTTTCCTTTAAGGTGTGTGTATAGACACACACACACACACACACTCTGGGTAACTGTCATAGCCAGCATATAAAGTAGAACTTTTTCAAAGAGACGAACTGAGCATTCCTGTCAGTATTTAACAAAATAACCATTCTGTAAAATAATATAACTTAAAAATGTATCGCATTTGTTAAGTACCGTAAAATATAGTCCAGAGCTTCTTTACCCAAAATTTGGTCCTTGGGGAGTTAAGAGACACCAAAGTGTTCTGTTGTTTTTCATGTAGATGCATATATGCATTACAATATATTACCACGTTAAGAACATCGTTCAAATTTAGGGTGCTAAATCACTTCTCTAAACCATTTACAAGATTCTTATACGAAAATATTAATAATTTACAATATTAGAAAGTTAAATTTTTTGCCGTTGTATTTTCAAATATTAATCTATAACAATACCTACATCAATAGTGCAAAACAACTTTTGAAAAATTAATTTGAGTGTGAACAAAATCAATAATTTTATTACTGCATTTATATTTAAGAAGCAAACTAAATATACATCTTACTACGTTTGGCCGTTCTTCATGGAAGTGTTTGAGCCATTGTAGTTGCAAAATAAATGTTTAGTATTTATGGTTTGCCCATATTTCACATTTTCTTAAAAAAAATTAATATCTACTAATTAAATATTCGCTACTTACGAACAAAGATTTAAGATAAACTTCAACGTGTCACACACTAAACTTCAGTTTTAGTCACACTTTCCTTTACTATAACTGTATTAAATATTTTTTAATTAAATTGATAAATAATAATACATTTCCTATATTTAGACCTACGCAAACAATGTGTTAACTGTAACATTTATATGCTAATGACGATTTCATCACATAATTATTGTGACGTCACGAAACTACAAAATATCCACACAACCTATAATAGTAAGTACTAATATTTGAATGCTTGAAGTGTTACATGTCTTAAAGCTTATGCTTTAAAAAACCGGATTCGGTATAGCTGAAATCAATTTTAAACAGTTTCCTCCTCAGTTACACTGATGAGGAAATAGAACTGCGAATGGCAACATTTATACTTGAAGAATATTACTGTTAAGGTCATCAACAGCTATTATAATCAACCGATGTCAATATTTTAAATATATGCATTCAAGATACATGAATACTGCAAAAATACGTCAGTATTAACTTCAAAATTGTGTGCAGAGTAGGTACTGACATAACAATGAGTTGTAAGGGAGAGGTGGAAGTGATTTTAAAAAAAGAGGAAGGAAGGTTGTTCCAATAGAGCCGGCACTTTTGTGGGTGTCTAAACTTTTCGCTACAACTTAACCAACGTTTTTTAATGGTCATCCTGTTCTACAGCAAGTTCACTTTTAAGGTATCCTTTACATTGTATTTATTTGTATTTTTTATTTAGAGGGGAGATCGCTTCTGCTGCCCCCTCCCAAGTGTGAGCCATCATTGGTGCAGAGATTATGCGTTTATAGATATCATAAAAATTATGTTATATTTTTCTCAGCTACGCTATACGCTCTAGTAAGTAAATAAACAAGTACAACAAACCAACTGCCATACCTATTAATCCGTTCATAGGTACGTAAAATTTAATAAAATTTCAAGTAACAATTTTTTAAAGTTTTAGGTTAGAATATGTTACCCAAAAACGTTTAAAAATTGTAATATAAAGGGTATCTGCCACTATGATTGCAAGAAAACGACACCTTTAAGATAGGTAACGAAATATATTTGTGCATGTTAAATAGTTCATCACAGAATCGTGAGTTACTCAATCAGAACTAAAAACTAAACTTTAAAAACACTAAACATTTTCACTCATTTGATTTATACTAAATAAAATACTTTAATAAGTGGCTCACTCGATCACATAACATAAGAAGGCTAGTAAAAATTTTACTTGTATAATAATTTCAATACATTAACTTATTTGAGATTTAATATAGGAAATTACTGTCCATTCATCTGCGGTATAAGTTGCGTCAACCACTTAGTACATTATTTTGTTTGAGTTGCCTTAGATATTTTTAGGTCTATAATCACATTTGTAAACCAATATTTCGATAATACAATCTTAAGAAGCGCGGATTTTCAAAAACAATAATTATTAATTTGGTTGCTTTTCAGGTAGCGTTAGCAAATAGAGTTCAATATTGCACATTTTTTTACCCTAGTCTTAAACATTGAAGTCCTCAAATCATACGAGGAATAGAAAGTTAAACGTGGGCACTGTTGCTGTTCCGTCTGGTGCGTTGCGAGGAATCAATAATGACATGTGATTACTACGGCTAAACGTAAGCGGCAAAGAAACTTACCCTTCTCCCATATCAGCTGTCGCTTATCAGCAAGAAACTGTCGTCTAATGTTTGTCACTATTGTCCAGCAGACACTGTACACACAAAAGCACTACTTAACTTCGGTAGGAACAAAATTTGAATGATAGGAGTAAAGGATTGTTGGAGACGTGACTCTTCCCGTTGTTTTATTTCACAGTTTGTCCGCTAGGTTGCGGCGTCGTGCACTACGCGTGCGCAATCGATTACAACCCCAAAGATCAAAGTCACGCACATTTCCCACACACAGCTGGGAAGACTGACAAAGTACATACTGCCAGCTGGACGGTGGCTGCGGTCTACAAGTAACTGTCTATCGGTTGGTTCAGAAATGTTTGTTTTGTGTGACCATGTTAGACTAGTCTTTTCGCTTATCACACTTCATTGATTAGAAGGCAACGTATGTAAATTCGTAGATTTGCTCGTAAACAATGTGAAATTTAAAATTTGTTGTATTTTTACTCTCAAAATACGTATTATCCAGGTTAAAATGTGATGTGTTTGCCAAACATTAAACACGTATTTATTTATTACGGTCATGTTACATCGATGTTAAAATATTTCAAACTATTTTTATTCTGTTTGGTTAACGCAACTAATCTAAATTCAACACTAACGCTTAAGACGTCACGAAAGAGACACTTAGGATTAGTAAGGTGAGCTAACAGTTTCGTTATTGTCAGCATGTAACTCGTAATAACTTACATCTTAGTATGTTTGAAAATGTATTTAACGTATGATTGATTGTACAAAAGCTTTTTATTCTGCGTGCATTAATAACGCTGCGATAAAATTAAAACAACATGAAAATGCCTACTTTACAATAATATTTATCTAAATCAATAATTTCTTAAGTGTGCTTCCTTTCATTTCCCCGAAAACTTGCGTTACGTTCAGTCATTACTAAATCAGAAACAAATTTCAGCAATAATTATCGATCATTTCAGTAGAATCAGTAAATAAAAATGTTATGTCCGTGTTCATTAACCTTACATCTAGAAACTAATGAGATTAAAATTAAACAAGCGTGTGTTGCTTCGTTAACTAGGTAGCTATGTTGTAAAAATATTAAACGCCAGATTTATTCCTTAGTATTTTAGAATGATGTTCCATGTATTACGAGATCATTCCTCACTGTGAATATTCAAAATATAATAATTTTTTTCTCCATTCTTCATTTCTAGCGTTTCGTTGAGTGGCAACGCAACAATAATTGCGCAAGCGTAACATTCGCTTTTATGACAAAGCGAATGTTAAAATATTTATTTCGAAAACATTGTAAACTCGTAATTTTCAATTTCTACGTAGCCACGCTACTCGCGTGGCTCAAGACTTAGTCGAACGTAATAATATTTTACATGATTAACATAATTAAGCGTACATTATATTTATCGTTATAACGTTGTGCTCATGTAGATTGAAATGCTGATTATCTTTTAGACGTAAGTATACCGCTGTCCAGAAACGACTTCTAGCTCCAAATCGGGTAACTGGTTGTTATCAGATAGTTTTGTTCACTTTAGCAAATTTTTCCAAAGACATTTAAACATAAGTGCGAAAATTGTTTGGTTTTTATGAACATCCATATTTATTGCTTATTTGCTACTGTTCGTGGCTTGCACACTAACATAAATTAAGAGAGCGTGGTACATAATTCAACGCTAAAAGCATTAACTTGTAACTGTAGGTTTCTTGAAGACAATTTGCGAAAATTAAACAATAGCAGTCCTAGACAATAGTTTTAGCCAACGTTTTAAATAAAATTGTTTCCAGTGCTACGAACTTCTGAGGCACAATATCTGGCGCCGGAACCTCGTGCGTTTAACTGCGGCGAAAGAGATCACACTTAACGTATTAGTAATTCTGGATAAATATTTACTCATAAAGTTGGAAAATATCATTATCTAGGATTGTCATTGAGTATTTTATCCATATTGGCTTCAAAAAAGCGTAGAAATCAATTGAAGTTTTCAGCGTCAATTTATCTACCACGCATTCATAAGCCGAAACGTGTATTTTAAAAGAATAACATCCACGCATTTACTGGTATTAAAACTTATGTACCTTCATTTCGTAATCTAACGTCTCAACTTATGTCTTCAATTACTGTCTTCGACTCTCATGATTTCGGATTTCCATGGTTTTCCAAAATTGCTCCTGGCTAACCCTGAGGTTGTTTCATAAGAAAGGTTATAACTAGGACAGGAAAATTTCGCGAATTCAATTCTGCAGGCTAGAATCCATTTTAGTATGTACACTCAATCCCCGTCTATTTGTTAATTGTCTGCTATTCCACTGAGCAGCAGCCAGTGAACTTATAGTCGTGGCTTAATGCATCGGATAGTTGATTCTAGCACGCAGGTCATTGAATTCGCGAAATTTTCTTGTCCCTTGAACCGATTCCTCTCCCAGTTCTCTTTCATTGCGTCAAGTTGTGTGCCGCCAACACTAATTATCTCGCTGTCAGTAACGAGTAAAGCCCACCTACCATACTTCAACAAACTTCGTGCCGAAAGAACGTCTCAATAAACTAAGCCATGCAATATGACTTTTTCAATTAGCATGTTATAATAATTTATATCTACATCTGTCCCAATTACTTTCGTTAATTTTTAAGCCATTATTTAAGTTGCAAGCGGAGCTAAGCTATATTGCCCCAGATGTTTCCCTTTCATTTCAAAATTATTAAAAATGCATAACCGTATGACGAAAGTCTGCACGGTGTAATGAGAAAATAATAACAATTAATGTATTAATAATTCTAAAAACGCTGAAATAAGCTTCCGTAGACAGAAATTACTTTGTGACTGCTGGGTGACTTTGTGAAAACTCAAAATGCTCTGTTGTAGGTTATTTGTGTAAGAAATATGTAACTAGTTTGTAATATTATAAACTACTTATCTAAACAACCAATTTAAAATTTAAAATTTGTACCCAACTGTCACAAAATAAACAGTTTAAGTGACACAAAGTCGCACCCATCTCTCATAACCAGTAATCGTAAATCAAATCAAAATTCGCAGTAAGGAAATAATTAAGTCCACAAATCAGGTAAAATAAGAAGAAAATTAGTTCTGTTGTAGTGTTTGACACATAAAATATGTCAGCTACTTACACGTTAACCGTCAACAGAAACGAACAAGAAGCAGCAACAAGTATAACGTGATAACACGACATTCAACACATATATTTTTGAAACTAATAATCAATCCAGGCAACGATAAACATTAACAAATGGAGACAGTTCAAATACAACATTTACAAGTCAGGTAAGTTTATTCTTTAGCTTGGAACTATTTACATTTTAACACATAAATGTAATAAAATTTTAAAAAACGCTCTACCGTTTTATACATTTCATTCCTTGCCGCACTTAAAGGCGCTTAAAATGTAGAAATGAGTTGGGATATATTTCAGCGCACCTGTATGCTAATGTATACTCTGGTGTGTAACTTGCTCCTCCAAATAACATAAAACTTTACGAAAGATTATTTGTTAGAAATTTAAAACTGTTTTTTATCTTCAGCAACGTTACCTGTATGTCTGCTGTATTTCAACATGTACCTTAAGGAAGACAAAGCAATAAATAGTCGTAGCAACAACGATTTTAACGAATTTATCTTGACATTATTATTTCATAACTTTGATAGCAATAGTGAACCTGAAATTGCAGTATTTTTATGAAAGTGCTGGTATTTTACATGGTAAGAAATACCCCAAATTCCGAATTGTTTATACTATTGTTTTGACGCAAGGTAAAGGGAAAACTGGAGAGGATAAATTTAAATAACAAAAGTATGTTACATTATTGTGTGACTGAAACTGTGTAGGCAATGTATGAATAAGATAGATATTATAACAGAGATAATACAAGATGAGTTGAAACAAAATACCAGAAATTAAAATAATAACTGTTCTGCAATACCGTTAAGTTGAAACATTAATTAAAAATAATTTTCTGTCTAAAAGTTTAAACATTCATTAAAAATAATGATTGGCTAACTTTAAGGGCTTAAGTTTCAGTTCCCAATTCGTAAATAAAAAGTGTTCACTCAATAAATAATTACCTTAGCCTGTTTAATTAATTATTTTTGTAGCTGTACACTTATTTGAGAATAGCCTTCACTCAAAACGACACTCCATAATACTTTCAAACAGACAAATTCAATAATTTTTTTTGCCAAATACAATGAACGTTTTCTTTCATCTCCAGCAACAATTAGAATATATGCTGTTTTTGATTTGGCATCTTTAAAAAAGGTATTATCCATAGGCAGAGTATTGTCTCTCATTGTACATGACTTTCATCCTAACAACATACAAATTTTCCAAATAAACATCAGATTTCCCTAACCGTCCTCTCATTCATAAAAAAACATTAAATTCAGACCGAAAGAAAACATACGAAAATCCGGGGACCGATCCCGCCGGGAAACGATCCCGGATAGATTTCGTGGGAGACGAATGGCCTGACCAATTGTCTACCGCGGTCCATATTTTAACTGACATTCAGTTATCATGTGTCCAGAAATACTTCTCTTTCATAGTCTTATGTTGATGTATCCATGACATGTTTCCATGTGTTGATAGCTGGAAGACAAACATATTTTCTGCACTTAAGGGCGCGGTTCAACTGTTTTCAATATATATATTTTTTTTAATTTTTTTATTTATACCAGATATTTATTTTCTCATTTTAAACATAAATTGTGACTACATCTTCATCTTAGTAAATTTCTCTACCTCTCATTGTTTTTGCGCAATGAGTCATAAACGACAAAATTTGCACTTTACGGTTTTATGTACGCCACTAAAACCAACTGACATACCTAACCGTAGGCTATGAGTTGACACATACAAAATAAAAAAAATATATATATTTGTATTTTAAAAGAATTTTTTAAATTTTTAAATTTTCATTATAAAATTCAGCATTTTTATTAAATACATAAATATTTTATTTTTTAATTTTATGTATGTCAAATCATAGCCAACTACATTGTTACACACTGTGAATTTTTTCGGTTTGGTATGTCAGTTGGTTTTAGTGGCGTACATATAACCGAAAAGTGAAAAGTTTTGTGTTTACGACTCATTATGCAAAAATTATGAGCGATACACAAATTTCCTAAGAGGAAGATCTAATCATATTATATGTCTAAAATAAGAAAAAATATCTAGTGCAAATATTAAAAAACATTAAAAACTGAGGTGAGCCGCGCTCTTAGGTCATATAAATATGTGGTAGCTGTAGTTGAAGATCATCTCCAGCTAGTTTTTCGGTCCTGGTACGTTTAAGTCACAGAATCGTCAATCACCGGATGTATTGAAGTGATACTTCCAGCCTTGGTAACGCCTTGAGAAGTTACCGAGTTTCAACATGGTATTCCTAGCTAAAAGTGTTATCACTTGGAAAATCATTTAGCATCTAACATTTCTCAAACATCAATGACTACACTTGTTTAAGTTCGTAACACATCACTTTTCAGTTCATTTGCTATTTATGTTCGTTTGCCAAAAATGTATTTTACTATTCTTAAAGATTATCTGATAATCTGTTCAAAATTAGTTGGTGATAAAGTATATATCTCGTGTACATGTTTAAGTATAATGAATACCTGTCTGGCTTAGCAATAGCCGTTTAAGTCAATAGTGCATTAAATCCTCAGTGCGAATAAATTAAGGAAAATGAAAATAGTGAACACTGTCAGCGAAATAAAATTCACTCTTTCAACGAAAGAGAATTAAATGTATCATCCGTCATACGACGTCCATTCCTAACACAAAATCTAAAGAAACAGAAATCATTAGAAATCCCTTAATTCAATGACTTTCCATGTACACGCCAACAAAGATATTAGTAGAGTGTCCTAGTAAATAAGCATGGTAACAAACAAAAGTGCTGTGTCTGTTAGTTTATAAGAAGTGTATTCATTTTTAATGTTTATAGCACTGCTTCATTGTGTCTCATCTGTAAGATAACATAAACAATGTGTGTGATCAATGCAAATAAGTTACACCAACACTTGGAATAGTCAAACAATAACTCCATAATACCCTTATCATAAATTTGGATAGATAGAAAAATATTTCAACACAAGAATAAGAAATCTTTGAAGACACCACTTTAGCATACAGATAATATTAGTAAAAATATTAAATACATATTAGCTAATAGGAACATTTTTCGGAAACAACTGAGCCTCGTCTTGTTTGACACCTTGAATCTTTTTGGAAGGTCATATAACTTGAGTAATTAGTTCATTCATACACATAGCACTGTACAGTACAAATAAATCCCTATAAAAATATCGTAGTATGGCATCTCATCCAACACTTGAAGAGGGCCACGGTGGCCGAGGGGTCAAACTTCTCGCCTCCTACCATTGCGAACCGGGTTCGATTCCCGGCGGGGTCGGTCTCCGTATTTTCGCATGTGGGAATCGTGCCGGACGATGCCGCTGGTCGGCGGGTTTTCTCGGGAATCTCCCGTTTCCCCCGCCCATTCATTCTGGCGATGCTCCATACTCACATCGTGTCAACCCCACCAGCGCTAGAGACCTCGATGTTAAGCGCTGACCAAAATCTTTTCACTCACATACACTTGGCATAGACCTTTGGACAATAAACGTTAACATATTACACTGCAGATAAAACACTTGAGTACTCTTGACATATAAATCTTAATTACTTCATCATTCAAAGTATACTCTCAAATCTTGCAATAATTTTTTTGATGGATATGTAGTTGCTGCTGTTTTTCAATGAAATATACACTTCTGTAACATTATATTTCATATAATGGTCTCACTGTTAAGCTAACATAGGTTTAACAAACAATTTCAACTGGTTAGTACTGTATTTTACACTCTCTTGTTGAGTCTACTGGGACGTAACAATTTTTGTCAACAATGTCTTTCACTTCATAAGGGCCTTTATAGAGCAAGTTTAACTTCTTGGAAATGTGATCCCAATAGTTACTCGCAGGGTTAGCTTTAAGCAACACTAAAGTTCCAATTTCAGAATCCTTGGTTCTTGAAGTTTTAAACTGTAATTTCCTTAGCACTGTTGCATTAATTAAATTTGATTTCACCAGCTTGGTCAGTTCACTCTGTAATTCTGCCTTGTCTCCTTCAGTTATGGCTTCTGTAAGTCTCAGTAGATATTTAGTACTCAAGGTTCCTAACGGGTACGAGTGACGACTTCATGTGGCGTGCATTCTCGCATAAATCTAACAGTAATGCTCGGAGACCATTAGGACTTACCTCTAACAATTTAATTAATGGTTTGATTGGCATTAGCCTCTTGAGATGGTACTGTTTGTGCAACTGGTATTTGAGGTGGTGGTGAACAAAAGAAATTAGGCACACTGTAACTCATTCAACCATGTTTATTAGCATTAACTAATGGATTACCATTATTATTCCCTAGTGCTGCTTGATATTGTAAATTATGAAATACCAAAGGGATCTATTGTAAGTTCCAGTACCTAGACTGTTGCATGCTATTACCAGCACTACCTTGGTCGTAACCTTGGTAGTTGTTACCACTTTCCTTGTTGCATCTTGGTGACCCATTAGAATAAGGATAGTTGTACCTGTCGTCTCTTCCCTAACGCTGATACTGTATTGGACTTCTTTGCTTGCTCTGATAGTAATTTGTTTCCTCTCTACTGACCTTCAGTTGCTTTTCAAGTCTGCCACAGTGTATCAGTTAATCCCTGAATTGTTGTACTTGTAAATGTATTGTGGTGACTCAGTACACTTGGTGGTGTGCAGGAAATTGTCCAACCACTGTCTGTTATGGGTGGGTCTAGATGTTGTGTTTTTTCGAACAAGTCATTCAGGTGTTCTTCAATAGGTTTTCCCTTCCTTGTATCGTACTTATTGCTTACAGTTGTGTCTTGAGGTTAATTTGAATTTCGACATCCCGAACTGTTTTAGAAAATTTGTTTTTAAACTCTGGTTGGTAGTGTAGTTACTTTTGACTATCTCTCACCAAAAATAAGCTGCTAATTTTTTTAAGTACATGCCTAAACATTTTGAAACGTCCTTTTCACATCGGCTAAAAATTATTTGTGGTCTTCAAATTGTTTCAAAAATTTCACAGGGTTTTCAGTGGTCTTGCCACAATATGTTGACATTTCCTTTGTCCAGTGGCACGCTGGATGGTGTAGCATGGCAGCTGTAGACAAAATAGTGGTCGTACCATTGGTTACAATCTGACATTTAGAAGTCCACTGCTACTTGCATTTGGTATGTAATACTCAAAGTTGGCAGAATTTTCTGATCTTTTGGATGCAAAATTATTCATGTTCAACCTTCACCTACAGTTGGCCTGCTATTTCCGTATTTTAGCCATAAGTCGCTTCACAGTCACTACAGGGCTCTGACCTGTGATTGCCCTCATCGTATGTCCATGCCATCTGTGACGAAGCTGGAAAGATAAACCAGCAGCAGTAGCTATACGGCTGTAAGAGCCCTGCTGCGAACAGTTTATCTGCTTATCGCCTGCCATTCTCGCTACCAATGACATGTACATTTCCGCTTGATTACACGTGAGATACATTGTAAGTGCATGTGGCTTGGCTCTGACACGAGCCACTGCTTGCTGAATTCCCACAAGTAAGTCGCGAGGTAATGCATCGTAACTGCAAGGTTGATTTTCATACCAGCTTTTGAACACACCTCTGAATGGCAGGATAAGTGATCACCATACACATGATTCAGCACATTCAGTAGGTCTGATTTCAGTTTTAGCGCATCACCCCCACAATTGCTGATGCAAGCTCTTGAGCATCTGCAAAGGCTTTAAATTTTCGCTTGGCTGAGATGTTTTGCATTGGATTCCTTTGCCATTGCATAACAGTTCACTTTAAGATTCTTTATTACATGGTTAGCACATTCAATTTTCTCAACTTCTCTGCCATACGAAACATTTGCTATTATGGCTGCATGAACACTGGAATCTCCATCACCAACAAACATTCTGAACTGAAGTTTTTACGTTGCCTCACAAAACGGAATCCTTCAACTATGATATCTGCTTACATGGCAGTAGAAGAGGAATTCCAGTTTTTGAAACACAAGTAAGGTGATGGTTCCTTCTCCAATCGTTCTGCCCGGGTGCATACTTGTTTCTCACACCAAGAAAAAGTATTTTTTTGGTGTAAAAACCAACTAACACTGCGCACCCAGACTTCGCAAAATACCTGTGACCATACGATCTTTGACTCCAACCACAATCCAAGGTCGCAATGGTCCAGGCATATCCTATGTCTCCAACCATACAGATTCGTCCATCCTCTTTCGCAATCGCATATTCTTCCATGGCCGCTTCATCCATTTCCTTCTGCAGGATTGTTTTCCAATGTTCACCTACATTATTTTCATGGTAGGCAAAACACGTGAAGCTCAAAGGTTTTACTTCGACAATCGAGGAAAGTTCGTGTAAAGGACCATAGTCAAAACCAACAGAAACAGACCTCCGTACAAATTCGGTCATTTATGCCCAGTTTATCCCTAAAATGGGTTTTGTGTCCTCTACTAGCTGGAAGACAGTCTGTTGGCTCTGACTGAAATTGACGGACTTCATTACAACTGTTGCATTTAAATTTGAAATCCGTCAGAAGGTTGTATCTCCTAATAGATTCAAGACGGTATGAGCCGGTTGAATGCACTGGACACCTGAAAGGAACGAAATTCAATGAAATCACAGAACAATAATTAGATTTACTCTGTTCCTGAATAAACAATGATCTCCATGTGAGCCCCACACTAAGGTTATAATGCAAGTTTGGCCCAGAAGAGAAAATTTAATGCACACAGACCTTCAGAAACCAACAAAACAGTGGTTTGCTAAAAAAAAAGAGGAGGTGGTGGCGGCGGGGGCGGCCCGCCTGAGGGTATAACTACATAAAGAGTGCCACTTTATAATGTGATTAGAATAAAAGATATTACACAAACACAAAACTAAAACTTTTCATTTAATTTTAATGACTTGAGTACAACAATTATTTTGCACAAACGGAATACGACTTTAAAGTATTAAGTCATGAAGGTGTGTGTAATAAGAACTGAATCGTATGAAATTAAGAAGTTTTTGTAGCTTAACAACTGGAATAGTTTTAAATAACAGTAAAAGTAAAACGATTATATTCCCAGTAGATTACTTGCAGTAAAGCATATTTATGTTATGAGAGAGTGGATTCACAATAGACCTATGATTTTTTTTATATAAGTATTCGAATGTACATTTTTCGAGGCAGCATCACATTTTCACGAAATTTACTGGTTCATGCAAACTGGGTCAGCTAATGCAAGAAGAAATTCCGCAGAAATCCCACGGAATTACTTTTGGTATCCTTTGCTATACAATAAAGGATTATATATCATGTTTTATGTTACACGTCAGTTAGTGTACCATATCAGAAATTGGGATTTTTATCAGCAAGGTGGGGCGGACTATATCCGGAAGTAAATTAACACGAACTTTTAGGCCCTATATATATTTTTCAATAATTTTTTCGCTAACAAATTATAATTTATTTGGTTTGTGATTTTGAGATAGAGCTTTAAGGAAAATCTTTTTCTGTTAAATATGCCCCTGTTAACTTAAGATTTTAATTATATATCTTATTACCTGTGTCTTTCCAGCAAATGACATCGTACCATGAAGTGATGTACATCGACCATCATTCTGCCGCTTAGCAGATCCAGTCCAGGATCATTCTGTGGCAATGGGAGGGTCGTAAACCACGACCAATGGAAGCAGCTCTTCATCCCTAATGCATTTTAACTAGCTAGAATCCGTGTTTCTTATTTTACTTAATATTTTAAAAAATATTATATTTACATATGGCATTACATCGAATAAATTAACACGCCATGGTTCGATTCCGTTTCTAATATTGTTCTATAACACCATCTATAACTTCTTTTAGATCCTTAAAAGTATCCGTATACACAAAATCATCACATAGAAACGTTGGAAATTGTACACTACATTGCTGATTTTTTTTTTTTTTTTCAAAATTAAAATTTATAAAATTTCACCTAATTATTTACTTTGTTTAGTTTTCTTTAAGTTCATAAGTAACCAAAATTATAACAAAAAAATTTGTGTGTGCAGAAAAATACACAACATTATAAAGTGTCGGTTTGACACAATCTACTTATTTCTAAGATTTAAAAAATAAAACTTAAAAAATTAGCATAGCCCTAAATAGTAACTTGTAGCATGAGAATGCCGTCAATCCCTAGAATAGAACTATTTTCTATTTTTGTTCTTACTTTAAATTAATACGATAATCTTTCGCCTTCATTCGTAACATAATAACGTGTTTAAAAGGATTTAAAAATTAAGCCGTTTTTTTCTGGGAGGCGGTGGCAGCCTTAACAACATATTTTTAAAGAATATTTTACTAAGCAGATCTACCATAACTGTTTCTATGATTTTATGAAAGGTTGTACTTGAAAATAAAATACCAGGTAAAAATATCACAGCAATATCAATTAAACACAACTTACTCATTTTCATCAGTAGGGGCCACTGCACTAAAACTGGTAAAATGACCGAGAGGAGTAGTATCTGTACCCATTACTGATGAATGCTCCATGTCAGGCAACTCCGCTAACCTTGAAGTCCCGACGTTTTCATCTTCAAATGATGACGCAGCAGCACCACCGGTCAAAACGTCCACGCCAAGCCTTTTTCTTTCAAGTGCTAAGCTGACACGCCTACAAGCATAGTAATGCAGATTGGAATTCGATTTGCGGAGTGTTTTCAAATTACCCCAAGCAAATATACTCTTAGCAATAACTTGCAGCCCAACCTCAACAAATGTGTGTGGGGTACCAGATGTTAGGGTATTTATTTATATGGTAAAATAGACTTCCCAGTTGTTTTACACTAATTCACTTTGAAGTTTCACACTGTGAGCATATGAGAAATGTGGCTGACGCCACTATACGAAAGAACTGCATTTAGTCGAATAACACACACACACATATATATATATATTTTTTTTTGCTCATTCAACACTTTGTAAGACTTCGTATTCTGACTGTATTTCGAATACCGTTCCCAGTACCTTTTTTTTAATGATTCCAAATCGCTAAAAAAATATCCTAGTACTGGTTCACTTATAATTTTACGACGAAACCTATAATTTGAAGGCAGAACCAGAATGATTATAGCCACTAATTCAATTTTGAAATGATTCATCTGTTGGAAAATAACCTGAAACCATATTCACATTCACTTGGTAAAATAAAGTTTACATATTTTGTAATAGTATTGCCAGAATGATATTATGATTTTGATTAGATTTCGGGTTTAAAAAAACTGCAGGCGTAAAAGTTGCAGAAAAATCGCGATACATGTCTAAATAGTGGATCCATACCTTAAAGTGGATTTAAAGTGATTTAGGCAAAACTCTACGCAGAAAATTTTCAAACATTTATAGGCTATTAGATTTTCTGATGTAAAAAAATATATAAAGAAACTTTGACGAACTTTAAAGACAATTGTTATCTTTATTGCACCTATTTATGATCTTCACCATATAAAGCCAACATACCTATAATAACTTTGGTAATATTGGAAACAATGCATAATATTTCTGAAGCTTTCAAATTATATTGGAAACATTACTACACAGGATGTGATGTAATTCGCGGAAACTGACCGCGCCACGCTAGTAAGTGACCTAAACTTGGGTAAATCGCTCGTTGGTGAAACAACGCCAGGTCCTTAGTCTTTGAGAAAATTGACTCCAAAGAGTAAAAAAACCTAGAAGGTGATTGGCGAAGAAGATTCTTCGTAGGTACTGACCAGACCAGGTAAATTAGTAACAAATATTGTGTAGAGAGAATCCTGTGGTAAAAATTCGCTACGCCCTTACTTTCCGAAATAGGTCCAAAAAAAGTGAGCGAGTATGTAGGTAGGGTTGCTGTCACTACAATGTCAATTTTCTTTTAAACTAAAGGTCTGACAAGTTTTTACCTTCTTAGTTTCTGTCACCGACTAATGTGGTGCAGTCTGCATCTACACATCCTTACCATTCATTTCTCCTCTGGTTTTTGCGACATTTTGGAGTAAATTTTATCGTAAACTAAAAGCGAATGACTTTTTATCAAATAATACTTTACTCTTGGATTAGTTAACTTATTCGCACGTTGCTGTCAGTGTCCGCGAATTACATGCCACCCTGTTTATAATTATTATAATTTACTGGCACCGACAATATTGGCTTCCTTTTCGATTTCGTCCTCCTTTGTTACGATACGTAACAAATCAACCGAATCCGGAAGTTAGCCATACCTAGATTTACTTACTCGGATGAATCTAAAGCCACGTCCAATTTAGTAGTTTGGAATGTGGTTTTTCGATATTCACAATTAGAACTTTCCAAGATTCCAAGCGAAATGTATCGCCGCCTGATGTGTTAAAATGTTTGCATGGAAACGGAATTAGTCTGTCGTGCTGGCAAGGGAAGGCGACGTCGTGTTACATTGAAACAATAATTGCTCCCCTCCCTTATTACTCACGCAACTAGAAGACCATGAAATTCTGGACAAGCGCCTCCCCCCTTCCATACTCCCCTCACCCAAACCATTCCGACACTAGTCTAAGATTTTGCGGCGAAAACAGGTGTTTAGTGATTGGCATGCTGATAGTCTAGTTACCTTGGACCACATGCCTGGCTGTTAATTTTCGGATAACTGCCATTCTGTTTACGTCCCGTATCGGAATTTAGTGTGCAATATCTGAAAGAGAATTTTTTATTATTTAATTTAGGGAGCATATTTTGTGGATAGTTAAAAACACAAACTAACAACATATATATATATATATATATATATATATATATATATATATATATATATATAGTCAATAAAATCGGGCCAATTCATCACTAACACAAATAGTGATAACTGGGTCGTGGTCCTAGTTGTATTATGCGCGTATTCTGAAATGTAGGGATATTTAAATGTGCGATCTTTGATGGGCAAATAAAACATCTCCAAATAATTTCATTGCAGGTTTCATAATATAAAAAGGATAAATACATGTTTTCTCAGCTAACAAAATATTCACTGTATAAAATCAGTAGAATCCCTTTAATACAAAGTTGAAGGGACCAAAATTTTTGCCGCTTGTAATATTGAGTTTTGTTGTATCAGCTGTTTGAAAAGGTTCTAAAATTTTGGTTTTTGTATCTCTGTATATCCTCACGAACCTAACATTACATCACTACAATAACTTCAGTTTACAATAATACTTTATATTACACTCTTTCAAGTAAATAGAAAGATTTCATTTAACTTTAAATTTCTCACCTCATTCCAAAGGGATAAAAAAACCACTTTGTATTAATGAGAACTTTCTATTAAAAGGGTTTGTATTAACGAGGTTTATATATATTTATATATATATATGCATGTATATGTACACATTATGTGTATAACGAACACGTAGTAATTTTTTTTGTAATGCATGGCGATCTCATTCATATGTCCATGTTGCACTTACAAATGTAGACAGCAAATCATATTTTTTCTGGGTACAAGTATTTAGAAATACCCCATAAAACTGTAAACTTAAATAGTTTACATACCAAAGTTGACGCAGATTATTTTCTTTCCACTTCCTGGTAACCATCATGTTTACATCACTACGATTGCACTCTCCGGTTCATTACTTGTCTCTAAAACCAATTACGATTTCCCGCCAGAAATGGGCTGCAGAAGTAACGCAATCTAGCGGCAGCACTCAGAACGCTACCTAGTGGCCGTATGCTGAACTACCAGTGTTTTTGCCGCTTGGTTCTAACAGCTCTGAATGCTCAATTCAAATAAAATGACAATAATTAATAAGATTCCTTTCGGTGCATTGAAAATCTATTCTTATGAGTTTGTTCAAAACAGTGGGCGTAATGTTCATGCAACATATAAACTATGTACATACAATGTAAGTAATAAAAATTTAGTTTTAAAGATTTTTTAACTTGTTTCTTATAAAATGCATAATCGGTAGAAAAATAACACAATCATAAAATTAAAGAACTCAATTCTATCTACAAAACGGGTTGATCAGATTTTCTCTAAGCTTAGATGTTTATTCAGAAAAAATATTTCCTGAAGCACTGCTCAAATGAAAGATCTTCACCTCAAATGGCGTAAACTTGAGCTCGGCACAGCAGGGAAGGAGTTGCTGTTGAAGAATCGGTTTCGTTTTTCTGAGGAACCAGCCGAGCGAGTGTGGAAAGAACCCGACTCAAAACACACAACCAAATACACACACAAACGATATCGGCCTGTGCCGATAATCATACCTGACAGCAGCATATAGAAACGGGTGGCAAATATGCTATCAGCAAACGGAATTGAGTTCCGCATTACCTACACAAGTCGGTGGGAGCTGAGACTGGCAACCACAAACAGGGAAGACTTCAAGGGGACCCGCGAACTCCTCACACAACAGGGTGTACAACACTACACTCACGCCCACGCCTATGATAAGCCTCAAGGCGGTAGATATTGAAACAATCCGCAAGGATATCACCCGCGCGTGTTTAAACATCATCGACCTCTGCAACTTTACTCGTCGCTCACGACACAGTACACTTCAGGAACCACAATACGAGTCAACTGGCACTTGGTCAGTGACTGTACAACAACCATGGGAAAGATTTTCTCAATGTTAAAGCTCTGTACTATACAGAGGTACACATAGAGCCCTACAAACCACGACCAGAGGATGTCCCGCAGTGTCGTACCTGCGGCAAGTGGGGACACACACAAAAACACTGCCACCTGACACCTCGCTGCATCAACAGTGCAGGCCCGCACAGATTTGATCAGTTCGCTATGGACCGTGACACCGAGCCCCTGAAGTGCTTGAACTGCAGGGAGGAGGGTCACCACGCTGCGGACAAGAGCTGCATGCAAACAATACCTTGCCATCGTTGAGAGCCACAAAAAACAAACACAGACTCGCAGCCCGCAGTCACCACTACAACACACTACACCACCACAGACAAACTCCATTGGGCAGTTCCCAGAACTGCCAAGGGCACCGCGCACTGACACATCCCGAGGGTCCATGGTTCAGCTCCGGACCATACCCCTAAGGCAGCAGAGGCAGGCAGAAGCTGGTAATGGTCAGGCTGCAAGCAGACAGGCTGCGGGTGGCAGACGTGAGCCTTAGGCGACGAGGCCTGACGTCAACAGCATCACAGCACTGCACAGAAACAGACGTCCGCCCTTACTACAAACCCTTTCGCAGTCCCAAACATCTACGGGGCTCACCGCACATACACTAAGCGACATCCGCGAATTTTGTTGAAATACTTCGTGACGTACAATACCACCAACTCATACACCACTTCAGGCGGTATTTCGCTCCCATCAGGAGGGCCACAAATACCTTTGAAATACAAGTACTCTTCATGCAGGCACTCGTGGAATTCCCCCTCCCACAATAATGGCGCAAACAACAGACGCTGCACTAACATTATCGATATTAAACTGAAATGCCAGCGGAGTTAAAAATCAACTATTCCAACCAGAACAAGTACTACATAAATATACGGGATTGGCATTAACTTTCATCTTTCAAATATTTCTGAAACAACAAACCAGATTAACAATATTCGGCTACACTATTTACAGAACAGACCACAACGTACACTGAGGAGGCAAGGCCATTTTAACTAAGAATAATATACAACACCATTCCACTAACATAAATAATCTACAAAATCTTTAATACACAGCAATTAAATTTCCCGGAAATCGATTTTTTAACTGTACGAAAGCGACAAGCACGAAACGGATACTAGAGACCCTCGTGCAAAAAACGAATGTAACCGACTTAAGAGGGCGTGGTACATAATTCAACGCTCAAAGTATTAATCTATAACTGTAGGTTTCTTGAAACCGATTTGTGAAAATTAAACAATAGCAATCCTAGACAATAGTTTTAGCCAACGTTTTAAACAAAATTGTTTCCAGTGTTACGAACTTCTGAGGCACAATCTCTGACGCCAGAACCTCGTGCATTTAACTGCGGCGCAAGTGATAACGCGTAACGTATGAGTAATTCTGGATAAATATTTACTCATAAAGTTGGCAAATACCATTATCTAGGATTGTCACTGAGTATTTTATCCGGATATTGGCTTCGAAAAAAGCGTATAAATCAATTGATGTTTTGAGCGTTTATTACCTACCAACGCACTCTTAAGAAACAGGTCAAACAGCAATTAGACAAAATTAAAATAAACAAATGGAGCAACGCCACTTTAGAAGCTACGCAAAACCCTAGATAGATGTGGCGCCTAACTAAAATACTTCGAGGAAAAAATTAAAAACCTTCAACCCCTCCATAGAAACACAGCAGGGAATAGTTTACACTGGTGAGGAAAAATCAAACGTGATTGCCGACATTTGCTTCACTCAATTCTCAAAAAACGTGGACATTTTAAACGTAAGTTTTACAGGACAAGTGATAAATAATAAAAACAAATTCTTAAATTTACAAAAACGGACACAAGTAGAACCAATCACCCTTGTCGAAATCATGAAAGCAATCAGAACTATATCAAACAACAAATCGGGCGGACCGGATAATATAAAATACGAAACATTCAAAAAACGTCCACTAAACGCTATCGAATATCTTCTAAACATATATAACGCTTTTTAAAATTAAAACTATTCCCGGACCAACGGAAATTCGCGAAAATAATAGCCATACATAAACCCGACAAAAACGCGGATAATCCAGCAAAGAGACGACCAATCAGTCTACTCCCAAGCATGAGTAAAATATTTGTGAAAATACTATTATACAGACTACAAGGCCACGCACAAGCTAATAACCTAATACCAAATAATCAATACGGCTTCAGAGCAGAAAACAACAAAATAAACTCATTAATAAAAATCATATAAATTTCTACAGACGGATTTACCGATAATTACATAAAATAGGCTACACTGTTGTAACATTCCTAGACGCAGAAAAACGCTTTTGTTAAAGTATGGCTACCAGGACATATTAAAAAATTAATAAACATAAATTTCCCTATTAAATACATACATTTACTAGGTCATTACCTAAACGACCGTAAATACTACATAAGTTTAGACTGCGCAAAATCGTCAATCAGAACATTAATTACAGGAGTACCACATGGCTCAGCTCTTTCCCCATTCTATATAATTTATACACGGCTGATATTCCACAAACAGAAACTAATATTCAAATGTATGCGGACGACACTGCAATCATTAAACCAAACACGAACTTAAGATAGCCTACGCCTTAACTGCAATGCAAAGACAACTAACAACCCTGGAACAGTGGTACACTGTATGGCGAATTAAAATAAACACTATCATATCTAAAACAGTAATATCACGAAAAACGCACACACAAAATAAAACACGCAACTAAAGTTTTAAACGAATACATCCCATGCACAAAAATGGCAGAATATTTACGTATAATACTAGACCGAACTTTAACATGAGACCCACACATCACAAATATTTGCGGAGCGGCGATAGGTATGTTAAGAGAACTCTAGCACTATTTAAAGCACCAATCTAACCGAGAAACAAAAATTACTTCTAACTTGTAAAATAAAGTAATATACCCGACACTGCTATGTAGATATGAAGTGTGGGGCCACGCCTCCATCAGTAATTTATTAAAAGTTCAAAGAATTCAAAACAAACATATTAGAGTCATTTCAGACCGAGACAGAGACACGTCCAATGAAAGTATACATCGGTTACTCAGAACTATATACATCGCGGAAGTCATCCGGGGAAAGAATAATAACTTCTACAACACTTTGATGCTTCATGATAATCCAATTATTAATATTTTAGGAAAATATAACCCCGCGGAGCACAGAAAGTACGAAAAACCAAAACTATGATTCCTGATACACCGGTTCACGAATGCCAGCAGTGCAATGGCCTGGCCGGCCGGTCAAGGCGCGAGGGCTGCTAAACAAAACTGTTCAACCCGGTCATTCAGGCCACACACCGCACTGTCTACACGTAACATCATACAACGCAGACACGACACAAACACACGAGGAGCTCTGTCAGGGCCTGGCTGTGTAGGAACGTGAGTAAGGGGTCGGCCCCAGCCTCGCTCGCAAACCAGGCCAAGGGCATGCACACCAGTCCATGGCACGGTGGAAAGGGGCACTGTACATACATGTAGTTTATTAAATATATATATATATAAAGAATTTAAAGAAAATTTTACATTTAAAATAATTAAATTAAAAAAATACTAAATTAAAAATTACAAAATGCAAAAATAAAATCACCTATTTTGCTCTACATTGACACGACACACCACTGTCTAGGCAGTAATTAGATATAATTTGCTTAATCTTAGATGTAGGCCTACTATTTGTGATTAATACAATTAATTTGATTTGTCAAAAATATGTTAAAGAAAAAATCAATAAAATAAAATTTAAAAAAGTATTGGACATTATGTATGTTAAGGGGACTTGTTAACGACACATCGACCTGATAGTTCTCTGTTTCATGTCGAGACGATGTACACCTCACAGCCCAGTGTTCACTATCGAAAATGAAGGGTTTTCTCTCCTCTTGTCACAAATGAATACATGATGAAATAACCATGGGAGTGTTAGGCCTGATCATCAGTTATGATCCTCAGTGAGCAGGCTATACGGCCTAAAAACCGTGGCCTGCAGGTAACCTACTGGGATTGATTGGAGCGGCTCTCATGGTCGTAGGGACTCACGCACTACTACTCCACGAGTTTAGCTAGCCACTTGCTGACAACACTCACCTCACTATACAGACAACACGATACTACATCACTCCAGCCTAGCTGGAGGGGAGCTTAACCACCCCGCCGTTTACACAAACACGTAATTTTGTTAATGGCAACAACCTCCTTCCACAACCTTAAACGCGGGTCCGGTGCCCAGCTAAAACAGTTACACGCGCCCCGCCGCTGTTCCAATGATTTCAAACTAGACTATCGGGGTGCATTTGATTTTTCAAACACCTAGCCAGTTGTGGATGCTTCGGTTTTCGGTCTCGCGACATCACGGCCTCGGATGGCACATGAGGAAACGGCGGCGGTGGAGAAAAGGCTTGAGCATTAGGCATGATGATATTGTTTTAGTATTGGGTTTAGACTGTTACCATGCCCGAGCAAAGGTCCGATTGTATACTTTGATACATGGGGGATACTACGTTTGTTTTCGTTCACGAAAAATGTAGGTTGTTCGTCTCGTGAAACATGTGCCATAAATTAAGGTTGTTCGCTTCATGTTTGTTTCATTTGGTTTGGATTGCGTAAGTTTAGGGGCATGTTGCGTACCTGTCATTTGTTATTTATTATCCTACCTATGTTGAGTGTTCTTGATTTTCGGGCTAGTTATAAGGTTCTAATATTTAGTTTGTTGCTTGATCAGGTGATTTACGGATTCTCAGGAAAAAGGGAAAATAGAAGTCAGTATGTACTGGAGAATAAATTTAATTTGAAATTTGTTAATAAAACTTGAAAGAATGATGATTCAGAAATGCCACGATATTTTATTTACTTTGGGCTTGTGATATTTACGTATTCTGACTTGTATAGGGTTCATACATTTAATTCAATATTGTGTGCCTTTTGCCGTCTTGACATTGAATGCACCTGAATATCTAGTCATAATAACTTTTTTATGCTTTTTGAAATGTAAAGTTACTTGAAAGTTTCCAAATAACTGTTACATTTTGTAATGAGAATTAAGGCTATAGGCCTATCCATATTAAAAAAGTTTGATCGCCCGCTACAATAAATGCACTAAACTTAATTATGACTTGGGAATTTGTTCAAGCACTCTTCACACCTCATCAGCATCTGAAATAAAATAACAACCTCACTTGTATTGAACTCTAGCTACTAGGGGTTACAGGGATGAAAGTGAAAATATTTTTGTGCTCTAAATAAGTTAGCTTTTATTTTTGCATAACGAATAATATTGCAGACTTCTAATTTTTGTAAGCGCTTTTTTTCAGTCCGTTCTATGACTAAAGATTAAATTCGTTAAACTTCACGACAGTAAAGCCTGCAATATTTAGTACGGAAACCTCTCTTTACACAAAATATCCACACACATATTTCCTACGTTTATATGTGGAATTTTTATGGTAAATTTTCTTGCTAAATCTTTACATATTGCCACAGTACACGTAGTTCTTGGTAAAATTTCGAATAGTGAAATATACATGATTATGTACCAGTAGTGTAAGATAAAACATACATGAGCTTTGAATTTTGCTCTGGTTTTACATGATATGTTACGGACTATTTTATTCTTACTAATCTTTCACCAACAGTTGTTAAAATTTTTGTTTCAAAAGGCAAATTTTTACCATAAATTTACTAATGTTTGTTTATAATTTTACTGTCAGTTTGGAAGTAACATCGAGTAAACGAACTTAATTTTTGTATCCTGTGCCTATTAAATTTGTAAAATACCATAAAAACTGAAGTACGCATGCGCGAAGCATCTGGCAACAGTGTACAAGGCTGATTCCTAGACTATCTTTAATCTTAATAAGATAACACTTGCTCCGAACCAAGTCAGGTCTGACCCCCAACTAACTGGCGCAAGATGGTCTCAGCATCATCGCGGAACTATCTCATGACTATGAATAAGGACCAGAGTAACTACACGAAATTAGTTACATGTACGAATGTTGTTGCGAAACACAAATATTTAACCTAGGTTTAAAATTTTGGTTTAATTTTAAGCATAGTTTAGTTACACCTCGGTCAACATTTGTTTGGTGAAATCAACCATAAGATGTGTAAAACTGTGCTAAAAATATTAAAATGGCCGCCATTTGGGAAGATGAACACAGGATGAACTAAGTAGGCCTACACTACGTTCAAGTCAGCTTTGTGTATAGCGTACGTGTACTGATATTGGTGAAATTCTAAAGACACCTAGCTTGATCAAAAATTGTTTAATGGCCGCCATTTTAAAATACGAACAGGGCTTGAGCGAAATGTATAAAAGTCAAGCCACAATACAAAGCACTATATTATATTTAATTATATATTTATTTATTATAACAAAGCTGTGAGTATTACTTTGTGTGCTAAAATGTAGGTTGTAAATACAGCAACGAAAATAATGCACAACATTCCTAACACATTTAAGGCACTTGATACAGTAGTTTATTGAGTAGTTTTATTAAACACGAAAACTATTAATTCACAATATTATTACTAGTAATGCCCAATATAGATCCTTTGTTGTACAGTATTGCAGCGGCGATGATTGTTGTCCGTAAGAGTATTTGCACGTGTGTTTGTGTGTGTATATCCCAGGCAGCATGCAAGCTATCTAAGGTGCAATATGTAAAAATAGTATCTGTGATAATATACAGTTTCCACTTGGCTATGTATTATTGACATTTGTTTTACATTTAAAACCACAGCGTCTCCTCGTCAGTTTTGCTCAAGGCTCGTGTCACATTTTTGCTCAGAATCTCAGTTTGGCCTGGAATTAGATAAAGTGTAACTGCTGGCATCTAGCGAGGTGTTTTATAGTTGCGGGGATGTAACACTTGCGGCACCAGTACCGTAGAACGGGGTGAAGGTGACCAAATCTCAAATTTGCAAGGCTGAATTTTTAATATGTTGTTGGTTAGAAATAAAATTATTTTTGGATAATAAGGGTGTTGGGCAAAAGAACATATTTGTCATGTAATTTTTTTACACAATTACACTTTACCTAAGAATAAAAAACTATGATTGGTCAACTTCACCCCATGTGAGGTGAAGTTGACCACACATTTGATTTCCTTTTTAAATTAGACAATATGAGCTGTGGGTGAAGGTGACCCTGTACATTTATTAGTAAATTATATTCTAGTTACAAAAAATCTATAATCTCACAATAATAAATTTTAGGATGCAAATAAGTCAGCAATTAGTGATAAAACGTACAAAAAAACATGACACTGATACAAATTATTTTTAAAAGTTCTGGAAATATAATAAATTGAATGTTTAAATTAAATTGAAACTAAAAATATCGAACAAGGTATTCATCTATTACAAAATCAAAATATGATTTCTGTCGTGTTGTTTGTCCTGTGGGACCAGCAATTTCATTTACAACTCTCACAATTTGCTCAGATGGAATGAAAGCGGTATCTTCTACGTTTGGGAAGTGAAATGCTCCCAGCACCTTGTCGCTTAAACGCAGAAATTTAATTTTTAAGTTACCATCACATGTAGCGACGACTTTACCGACATAATAAATGGTTTTCTTGTTTTTCTCTGGAAATTCTACTAAAACAATGTCATTTTCCACAGGCAAGTTTCGCGATGATATTTGTTTGCCCAGCTGAAGAGTTTCTTTTTGTGGATCTGGAGTTATACTCTTAGCATGCCCAGACCTAGCTTGTTTAGGTCGTGTCAATTCAATGGATTTTCCTGCAGGAACAAATAGCTTTCTGGGTACCGTTACAATGGCTTCAGAAGTTGAAGGAAGAGCATCTTTTAATGGAGAATCTTCACAAGCAACAGACTTAAAGCCACTAACGATGTTGGACTTCATATGAGTAAGTTCACAAAACAATTGTTTGAACAGTTTTGTAAGTAAATTCTTGCTGAGAGCAGAAGATTTGTTATAGTGACTTTTCTTCCACTCGTTTAGAATTTTTCGCCATGCTTTTTTCAGTGGACCGATAAAGGTCACATCAAGAGGCTGACACAGTTGAATGGCATTGGCTGGTAAGCACACAATAAAATGTCTTTCTTTACACACAAATTTAAAACGTCCTGAGTGAAGTGTGATGCAAATTGTCGCCAATAAGAGCCTTCTTACCAGGTAGACGATTGGCATGAGGCAGAAAGATAGAAGAAAACCAGTCAGTAAATACGACTGCATCAAACCACCCATGGGAAGTTCTGTTATAACGTGTTCCTCTTGCACAGCATTGTTTTGTGCAAAATGGTGCTCCTTTTGGGCCTCCCTCTCTCCAAGTATCATACAGATGTGCAGCTTTATACACCACATATGGTGGTAAACCAGTTCCATCGGCAGAAACGCACATCATAAAAGATATTGAACTTTTTGAATGGTTAACACATTGTCAGGATACTTTACTCCTATTCTGAAGATCATCTTACTTCGTCCTGGATCATCACTTAGGTTACTTTCATCGTAGTTGAAAATATTTTCTGACGGCAATTCTTTCAGTGTTTCAGTAAGATTCGAATGAAATTCCCTAATTTCATTCTCGTCTACACTTGCACGAGCTCTTTTAATGTTATTGGCAAGACGTTCTGACAACTTGTTGGAGTGCCGCTTCAAGAAACTTTTGGCCCATTCGATTCCAGGCAAGTTGTTTTGGAACTTCCGTTGTTGCCTGCCAATTTTGTCAAGTTAGGCTTTAGCAAACAACCTTACGTCTAGGTTGTCTAATGGGAAACCCCATTCGGCGCAGGCTAATACACAGCTGACAATATCATCTTTCTCACCTGCAGAAAATACTGTTGGACCACCATATGATTTTCCTTTCAACCTATGCACCCTATTTGTTACACTTGCCATCCAAAAAATGTTTAAGTGATGCTTCCAAATCTTCTTCAGAATATTGGCAGTTTTTTTACCCTTTGACACATATTTCCGTGGCATTTCACAAAGTGATAAAAATATAACCCTACACAATGCAAATTAAAATATCTTGGTCTTTTTTAACAATAATCACTTCACACACACCCAAAACCAACCATATCCCAATCATGTCGACATTCCGATTCGACTCAACAAATAATAAACAAAACAAATAACAAAAATCTTATTTTTGTTATGGCCTTTGACTTATATATGCGGCCATAACATAAACATAGAGGCAGCATCTTAAAGTAATACTCATAGATGGTATAGCTACCAAAGAGAGTTAAAAGTGCAGATATACAAAGAGGTCACCTTCACCCCATATTGAAAAAGATTTTTCTCTTTTTAGATAAAATAATTTTTTCAACATGCAATAGGATATTTAATGCCATAAATTAATATGCGTATCGCAAGCAAATAGGTGTAGAATGCAGAAAAATAATATGACCAATTACAATATTTGTCCAGTTCAATTGCAGCTTTAAAGTAATTTAACTGTTTCAGAAAACTTGAAATACACATTTAAGCAACTTTTTTTTTTTTAATGGAGCACAATTCACCTAGTTGAATGCTGTTAACAGAATAAATATATAGTATAAGATGCCCATTAACAAGAATTGTATTGAAAGGTTCTTGAATTAAAATTAAAAAGTGTAAAAAATTTTAAACTTATTGGAAATTTTTTGGTCGACTTCACCTCCATGGTCACCTACACAGGTGCCGCCACCAAGGGGTGAAAGAAGGAATCATTTCCGTGATCAACTGGCATGAGAACAGCAAGACCTCTGTGCACTTCTTCAATGTTAAAACTACCATAATAGGTGATGTACTTTTGTCGTGCGCATGCGCAGAGGCCAAGAAGAGAGTTCGAGAGAAGAGCACAGCTCTGCTGTGCACAGTACAGTGTTTTAAAATTGCAACTTTACAGCATAAAAACTCAGTGCATTTGTGATCGGTTAGACTAACATTTTAAACTGTACTGGTGCTATAAAACGCACAAACAAGTTTTCAATATTTTACAAAAATCTTCGCAGAAAACTGGGTGTGCACGTGCACTTATGCACTTACATGCCGGCTGTTACTGCACGTAAATTATCTTCAAATAAATTTAAATAAAATTTGTTTACACGAATATGCATAAAATTTCCACATGTGTGTTATAACAGTTGATAATTAAGACAGTTAAATGCATAAGGGTGTTAGTGACAAAAAGGTACTCATGTGAAGATAAGCTTAAATGTTTGGAAGAAGTAAAATATTCTATGAGAATTTATAACATTTTGCACAATTATTACTGTACAAAATATAGAATTTTTTTTTTACTTCTTTCGAGCACTTAGACAAAAGTTCTCATAAGTACATTTTGCCACACCCCTATTCATCTAACTGCCTCAATTCACGTGTATTTCACATATTTTCTGCATAAAAGAAGTAAGGCAAACTTGTTACTGAAATGACAACTACCAGCATAATTTCTTATCGTTTATTAGCATAGAAAATGTAATCAATTATTAGGCAATAATGACCAGACAGTAATTTTCATTAGGTCTAACTTCTGTAAAATTGCAAAATTTTTACTAAGTCATCATTGCTAGTGTAACAGTTTAAACATAAATAACTTGGTAAAATATACTATTATATTATATAAATAAATTTCTATATTTACATTTATTTTGATACTTTCGAAACTCGCTTCCAGGTCAAAAGTTGATTGTGTGAGCTCTAAATGTTTTCAACACAAGATATTTTGACTAGTAGGCAGCAAAAATTGATCATTTAGTTTCTGGTTTTGTACAGGATTGATTCTTTTTTCAATTGGAAACACATGGAAATGTCACATTTTGCATGACTGGCCTACTGGTCGACGTTTATTTGCAAGTAATAAAATACCATCAGGGAAGCCTAACACATGGCTAACTTCCATGTACTATCCAAAAATTATGCCAATGTTTACTGTACGGTATGCAAAAATATTTCATTATAATACTTCCTTATGCATAATTTTAAAATATTTGTCATATATTTGGTGCTTTTACTTTTATAACTGCAGTACATACCCATACAGCACACTTGGTTGCAGAAACGTTGCCACAACATTTTATTATTTCATTTTGGTTGCAATTCTATTGTCAACGTTGCAGTAACGTTTCTAAAAGTACCAACGTTTGAGCTTTGAATGGGTTGATATTGAGGTTTTTAGTAACGTTGACAATGGTCGCCTCCTACCTGGTCAAGAACTCTCCTTTGAGATTCTATTTTAAATAAGCTTTAAATAATTTTTAACTACGACTTATTTGTGTAAATATTATTTTTATTATAAATTTAATTATTGTTAAGGTCTTCTTAGTGCTCATTTGTTTTATTAATTCGTTTAATTGCCGTTTTGACTTGTAATACATTAATGATGTACTTGCCTCCATTACCGCCAATTTGTTTGGGTGCTTAGCTTGTTGTATTTGCTTTTGCGTGTATTTTTATCTTGCACTAGTTTGCGGGGTATTCAAGGTATATTCTTTTTTTATCTCATTTTTAAACTGATAGGAATTGTTATTGCAAACTTTAGATTTACAACAAATTTACATGCTAATAGTGCTGTAACCTACTTTTATAGGTGTTTGATGAATGTTATTCATTGTTTAAGTATCGTGTTACGAGTTTAGTTTTAATTACATTAAATGTCGTTTAGAAATTATAATTATTCTTGTTTTATAGCCACAAGTGGATCTTCATATATTTTACATCCCAAATCAACGTTGATGCAAAGTTCCCAAATTAATGTTGCTACAACAGCCCTAAAACAACGTTTCTACAACATCCACAAATCAACGTTGCTGCAACGTCCCCAAAAACGTTGCTATAACATCCCCAAATCAACGTTGCTGCAACATTGTTCAGCAACGTCGAATAAAAATTGGCATTTTCCTGTTGCAACAACGTTGATGTGCTGTATGGATAGTTTAAGTTTCTTTACCACACTTATCATTGTGTGAGGTTGGACAGCAAAATTATTGTATCTCAGTCATAACCAAGTGTATATGAAAGACAATCAATTTATATAGCCAGGATGTCTACTACGTCACAAACTGTAGAGGTCATAAAAATAACGGAATGAACACAAATTTAAAATATATTTTGATGAAGTCCTAGAATATTTCTCCCAGTTGTTTCGTCCGTAAAATGCATCAGTTGTCACACACACTTATGAAAAATAGTGATGTGGCATAAATGCTGTTGCACTACTTAACTATGACTGATTATGTAGCCTGAGTTTGAAGTGAATAATATGCAGCTAGTGGTTGTGCATAATTCACACGTTACCAACCTGGATTATTTGGTTTGTATGAGGCCATTAGTTGGTAATCGCATATTCCAATTCATATGGCAACCTGGATGTAAAAGATTGAATCTTTTCTTTTTCCTAGTTTTTTTCTGCTATTTACTATACATGATTTCAATAAAGTCAATGATTACTATATAAATATAATCCTCTTCCTTTTTCCTTAAATTGCTTAAATTCTCAGGTATATTTACTCTTGCCTAAGGCGTTCTGCCTTCAGGTTTACTTCAACATTCCTTCTTGATGGTATAAGCTTTTCAGTGATAAGGATAAGGCTGCATGCACAAGATGGCAACAATTTTCTAGTTGAAACCTCACTTCATTGAAATATTACCCTGATATATTAGTTACTTGTTTTTCAAATGCAGTAAAATCTAAGAGCTGTATATGTATAATTGTCCATTTGAAATTGAATATTATTATATTAGTTAAGTATAGGTATGTGTCTATTGCTACAAAGTTTTTGTTGTGTATTGGGTTTAGTTTTTGTTTCATAGACGTACATACATCTGTGTTACAGTAACACTTTTGGTTCAGTTGCAAGCAGCTATGGCAGACCTTAAAGAAAGGTTTTTGTTTCCCAATGAAAAAGTGGACACATTGTTAGCCCGTGAGATACATGAGACTTCATGTTTCAATAAAGTCAGTGAGGAATTTGCCATATTCAAAGCACTTCCATTTGAATTACTACATGATTCCAATGCTTTTGAGGAAGCAATAAAGGAGGAAAATATTTGAAAGAGCAGGTAAGTGACAAAGAGAAAGGATAGGACGTTACATGTTATGGCATTAAATATCCCTATATTAGCCACTGCGCATCAAAAAACTAAATATACTTTAAAATGTAAGACGTAAGGGGCGGGGCCTATTTTGGCTCGGCGCAACTGTCGCCCCTCTCCAACTTACACAAGCCAACCAGAAAATTTGTCAAATCATTCTCACTGCCACTTGTATGGTGATTCTGGCTGTCGAATTTTGATCGTACATGCAAATATATCATCCATGTGGCAGTGAATATTTCTCACGCTAAAAATAATGTTTTGGTTATATTTTTCGTAACCTCAAACTCTGTAGCCTTCTCGTGCTTATACATGTACATATATTATATATATTATGTATGAAATGTAGGTTCATATCAAGTTATTATGGAAAATCGTCACAAAGTTCTCATTGCAAGTGTATATGTCGTAGTTGTGTTTTGAATTGTGAGAAATAAATTTCCATAATGATGTGGTTCTTTCAGTGTAGTGGATGCGTGTGTTCATTTTTGTTAAATGAGAGTGTTCGTAAATAATTAAGTGCTTTATATATGGAAGCAGCATTTTTGTAGCACAATTGAAATACATAAGAGTGGTTTTCGTCGGTAACCAGCTTTTACATAATTTATGTTGCTAACGGAAAATAGAGGGCCTAAAGTGATAGACGTGTGATGCGATTAGAACAAAAATTATGTATACATTCTATATTTGTACTAGTATTAATTTGAGTGACCTAATTTTGAAATTCACTTAAGTTATTTTAACTTGTATAGTATGATATTTGTGAGTGTAGGCCTACTACCTAATGTGCTATAGGTATGTGACTTTCGTCTTTCAGCGAGTCGTAAATTATCAAATAGTGATACTTTGACTATTTCTAAATGATTCAGTGCTAATGTGTACCGAATACGAGTGGCTATCGTACAACTGCACTGCAATAAAATTAATTAGGCCTAGACGGTTGCAAGTTCACTGAGGTAGGCTTAAGTGTGATGTGTAGGCAGCGAAAACAGTCTCACGAAAGACTTTAAACTAAAATGTTAGTCCTCCCATTTTATAAAATAAAGAGGATCCCAACAGAATATCTCTAAAATATAAAGCACGTGTAATGTGGAAACAAGTCGGCGAGAAAGATGTGATGTTGAAATATCCTGTCTTAGCAAGGAAAATATAGGGGTAATTACACTGTTCTCAGCAATTAGCGAAACAGGTTCTTGCAAAATATTTTCGCTATTTATTTACGTTATCATTTGCATTTAAGGCTACAATAACCTCGTCAACTATTATATTTTCGCCGTGTGCCACGGAAAAATGCCCTCAAAACATATTGCACAGAAAGGATAATGAATCGTTGTCCATTTTTAATTACTTTTATAGAAAAAAAACATTTAAATTTCTAACTTTTACTGTATTTCGTAATTATTGAAAGCTAAACTGTGTACGAGAAAACGTAATTAATTATTTGATTTACGTCCATAGAACACTGGATACAGATAAATATATACAACTTTTATCAAATATCGTTAATGGACAATATGGGAAAATAGGCTACAGTCTTTTATCATTGTTACAGCGGGAGACATTTTATCAACGTCGTGAATAGGAAACACTAGCAAAATTGCATTCTTGTACATCTATTTTCAAGGGTGTTTATACATTTACGGACTAAATCTATCTTAGGCTAATAGTATTACAGAATGTTTATAAATATTTTAAATTTTAACTCATCAATATAATAACTAAAAGAGCATAACTATATTAAAAAATAATGATTACACTTCAAATTATAAATAACCAAATATACTAATAAAACTACCCATAGAGCAATGTGCTACCGTAGAAGGAACAGCGCTCATATCGGCTTGAACTGTTATTAAATAACACGTCTCCTGTTTTCCTTCTGACTTGCCTATATTGTCCTTGTACAATATTTGCTTTTGCACACCGGAAAATTGTCCAACGCGCATGCGCGAAGGGCGCAGATAGACTAGCGTCGGGAAGCAAAACCTTCACACCTCCTATTGCAGACACCCGAAGATAGCCAAAGCTTACAACGCGGCTTCGTGAGAATCTTCGGGTTTCACGCGCCCGAAGATAGCCGATTCTGACAACGCGGCTTTGTGTATTTTTTTTTTTTTTTTTTTGGTTAGGCACTTCCGCACGCAGGAAAATTAAAAAGGGTTTCATTCTTTCAAAGTTATTGACAGCTGTAAGTTGCTCTGATTTACAAGTATCTTATTTTTAAAATTGCGCCAATGAAAAGCGAGCTTCATATTTAAAAATTCACTTTGTACCCATTTTTTTAAATTAAATTTGAAACAAGCGTGTAATGCATATTCATTTTTGCAGCAATTTAATTAAATTACTACAAAAATATTAAACGTGTGGCTCGTCAGTGGAATTCACGTACACTTCTTTGTAGCAGTGTCAATTTTTACTCCTCAGAAATGCTATGATGTATGTGATGCAGGCTGTTCATTAAACTGAGCACTCAGCAGAACTTGTAATAATTAAACATACGTTTTATTGGGCCAATAGATGTAAACTTTTGAGAGTTATGAAATGCTTACACTAGTTTTTAGCTACCGGTACGTGAAAGCTTTCCCTGGTGGAGAAATACACCAACAGAAACACCAAAGTGTTAGTGTCTACCACTGTTTTTGGCGTGTTTGAATGGTGTAATGTTTGTATGCAAGCACCATAATTTGTGTTGTTGCGTCAACAAGGTGGGCCTACACCAAGTAAGTACACTAATGTTAGTGGATACTTTGGGGGTTTTCCACTAAACTAAAAACATTAATATTGGTGAGCTCCCATTAATTATGATAGTGGCACTAAACTTGGTGAACCTACACCAAATAATTACATTGATGTTAGTGACTAATTTGGGGGTTTTCCACCAAAGTATAAACGCTAATATTGGTGGAGATCCCTTGATTATGATAGCGGCACTAAGCTTGGTGGACCTACACCCAGTAAGTACACTAATCATAGTGGTTACTTTGGGGGTTTTCCACCAAATTTGAAACACTAATAGTGGTGGGATCCCATTAATTATGGTAGTGGCACTAAACTTGGTGAGCCTACACCAAGTAAGTACACTAATCGTAGTTGTTAGTCTTCTCTGGGGGTTTTCCACCAAAGTTGAAACACTAATAGTGGTGGGATCCCATTAATTATGGTAGTGGCACTAAACTTCGTGGACCTACACCAAGTAAGTACACTAATTGTAGTGGTTACTTTGGGGGTTTTCCACCAAAGTATAGACACTTATACTGGTGGAATCCCATTAATTATGGTAGTGGCACTAAACTTGGTGAGCCTACACCAAGCAAGTACACTAACCGTAGTGGTTAGCCTTCTCTGGTGGTTTTCCACCAAAGTAGAAACACTAATAATGGTGGGATCCCATTAAGTAATGGTAGTGGCATTAAACTTGGTGAACATACAACAAATAACTACACTGATGTTAGATGTATTAGAGGCATGGTTTATTAATGAAAAATGGTTCTTTTGTTACGAAAATAAGTCGCCAATAAATAAATAGCCATTACTGATGCATATTTTTGTCGGTTTTCGAAAATTTTCAGTTACACAGTGTAAACAAGTATAGGTACCAGATAAACTATTGATAAAAAGGCATGGTTTGTTGATAAAAAATGTTTCTTTACAGTTAAAAAATAGTCGTACCTAAATAAAAATAAACGTTTTCTACATTCATTATTTTCATTTTTCGCAAATTTATAAGTTCTGGCACAGTGGTTTACAAGCACTGCTCATTGTGTACAGGCTAAACTATTAGATTCAGAAACAAATTTAAATTTTTCTTGGGTTTGTGTTTGCATCTGTGTCTTTAAATATTTCCAAATGCTTAAAAAATAAATTAACGTTCACTTTTCTTTACGAATGACTAACATTAAAGAAACATTTTTGTCAGTAAACCATGCACCTATTATCAATAGTTTAGCCGGTAACTATACTTTTTTACATTGTGGGACTTTAAAAATATCTGAAAAATTAAAAAAAAATTAACATTGGCAATGTTCACATTTTTTATTGATTACTCATTTTTGTAACAAAGTAAGCATTATTTATTATAAACATTGCCTCTATTATCAATAGTTTAGCCTGTACACGATGAGTAGCTATTCTTAACAATTGCCAAATAAAAAAAATATTTGAAATGAAACATAATTTAATCGCATCCACAAAATGCAGTATCACATCTGCAGACAGAACTAAAAGGTTTAATGCTGTGTGACATTGCAATTATTTATGTAGATAAAATAAGACATATACAATAAACTTATATTTAAAAAGGAGTACCACAAGAAATGGGATATTATATACTTACAGTATCAAATAGTATCCAGTAATGATGCACATGTGTGAATACTTTAATCCAATACTGGTACCATGCACAATGACCCAACCAGTATACCGAATAGTCGCTTACGAAAACATTACTCGATCTATTATATCATCAAGTTTTCAAATAAACATACCAAACAAAAGTTCTAACATGCGCAGATCACACAGCTTCCTTTTTCCTTTTCTCCAATTCCAGCTGTAATTAGCAGCTACTTCATTTGTTGTCAGAGTTACAAGTATACGTTTTACATATTCATACCACCAATAATCTTCATATGCTGAATCTGAAATTAAGATAAAAGTTTTAGGGTGGCGTATGGTTAAAATAAACATACAATAAATTTATTTCAGTACATTATGCTAACAACAGAACCAAATCACCCCACAGTTATAATTCGTAATATTGTCAGAACATTATATACATTGCAATAAATGTGTACTTTCAAACTAACACTCCTTTAATTCTCAGCCTAACATATGTAAAACATTTCAGAGTTGTATATCACAAAATGATTCGTTAATGAATGAAATTAGGATAATCGTTAATAGAATTTTGTCTGTGAGTAGTCATTGTAAGTTCACTAAAATATACAATGAATAACTGCCAACTATCCAAAATAAAAAATTACCATTTCAAATGAGATAATACATAAAATTAATGCTCGATAAAAATATTTGGAATTGTGTAAAATAGCTACCATCTAAAATATTATTGTTAAAAGAGAGGCGTATTAACGAAAAATTCTTGTACTATTTACATTATTAAGCGTTCTATTTTTTTTTTTAACAGACCAATTTTCAAATAGGTTTTATTGGCATTTAGACAAAATTTTCTAAGTTAAAAAAAATATTCCCCGAATTTTCAACAATGCCCTCTATATGTCTTGTATTTTATTCATTATCAAAGTTTTCAACAAAAGAAAATAAGGTAGGAACCTTAGTAACATAACCAAGGCCCCATAAGGAGATGTTTGAAAAGTTGAGGTATGCAAACCTTGTTATTAATAAACACTCCCTTTAACATTAACATTTTAGATGCTTCAGAACCAGTAGAAATTCTACACTCACTCTTAAAGTATCCTACGAAGATATTGCAGCTGTTTGGGGGAGAGGAAGGGGGTGGGGACCCAAATCAAATAAAAAAGAAAACATGGAAATACTATTAATGTCTTGTTTTTCATCTGCCAAACTTGCTTCTAAAATCTCGAAGGCCTCAACAGATTTTGTAGGCAGATTACTTTGCCATGTCCTCAGCTCTTTATTGCTGTCATCCAATTTTGGTTCCTCAAGCTCAAATGTCTGCAGCAATTCTAATGCTTGGCGCACATCATATTTTATAAGAGTTAGGTCTCTTTCCAGCCTCTGCAGTCTTTCTGTAAGAATCAGGACAGAAAAAAATTACTGTTATTTCAAGAAACATGCAGATAATTGCACTTGCTGTATAACAATAGGCCTACCCACCACATTCTTCACTACTGCACTCTTTGTGTTGTGATTCTTTGTGTGTACTTTACGTCTGATCAGCATGTATATCTAAAAACAAAAATAAGTACAGTATATGAAGGGAAAGGACACGTTTACCACAAAACTTGTTTAAACTACTTCAAGTAGAATATAATACTATTAATAATTTAATAAACTATAATAAATACTATTAAACAAACTAACCACTCTGTGATGCGCTAGATGAACTACAATTTCCCACTTTTAACTTCTTGTTAACCATTTCTTTGTTCTGTAAACTACACCCATTCACAGTGGTGGTCAAGGGATTTCATTTTCCGAAGAATTATCAGTGTCACTTGATGACAACCTTCTAACAATGCGTGTCCGACAGCCTCTGCCTTGTTTCTCTTCAGATGCTAAATCAGAAATGTCTGCTGTTTTTTTCTTTTTTCATGGCTTCATCATATGATTCTGGAAAGAGATGCATGCACTTAAAACGCACACTACACACAACAAAAAAAATGTACCTTAACATAAAATTAGTTGAAAAAGGTTTAAAACAAACATAATCTCAGATTAACTGTAATAATTAAACTAATATTTTGCTACAGAAAAAAATTAAAATTTACAAATGTAACTATTTATAAAAGAGTTAAGGAAGAACTAAATGCTATTATTACCACATTAATGCAGCATTCTTATTTTCCACGACTTCCAGCCAGCAGCGGGCAATTCTCCATTAATGAGAAGACGCCTTTAATACTTTTTGGGCCAGTAAGATTTCAGCCCTTCAATTTATTTGAAAATCCATATATCTAAAACTGTTGCTACCTGACTACTCTCTAAAAAACTCTACAACAGAATATCTGTAAAATACATTACAAAATTTCAAAAAAAAAAAAAAAAAGATCATTTAAACTAAAAAAATAACAAACTACCGTGTAAATAGGTGATTCAATCGAACCACTCTCCAAAAACGTAGTTTGAATTTAAAATAATTTGAGCATTTACGGCAAATGAAAATGGAAGCTTACTTGGTACAAACAAAAATTTTCTATAAAAATAAGCCAATTTTGAGAGAGTATATACTACTGTCGAAAATTACTCAAATATTAATTGAAATATTATATTTTATTTATCTATAAAAATAAAAATGCAAAATGCACTACATACCAATCTTCCTGTTGACAATTGTAAGGGAACAAAACACATCCGCCCCTTTCAAGTGTACGTTAATCTTGTGACATCACTAGAGAGATAAACAATAATTAAAAATCTTTGAAAAACACTGAAAATCATTTTACTAACACATGCACAAAATGCAGAGCAAAATTACTATCACCGTCCAGTTTTTTATGTTTTTTTATGACAAGTTACTCTACATCACAAAGTCCCCTTGTGAATACTTCAAATTTTGAAATAAATCACTATGTTAATTTCTTTCACTTAAAAAACTAACATTATGAAAAGTTTGTCACAATGATTTTCATCTTGCATTCATCTATTATTCATGCAGTAATGTCACAATGACATAAGAGTCGGTATGATCTGTATTCTTTGCTGGCAATTTGACACACTTTTTAACAATGTCATTCAAACTCCACATTTTGAATTGTTTTGACAAACATTCTACTTGAAAAACTCCAACAGTAGAAGATCTGCACGGTGTAATAAAGAAATCACATACATTCAAAAATCTTCTTCCAAGAAAGAAAACTGTATTATTATGTGTAACAAAGTTTTCAATTAACATACTGTCCCTATTGATTGTTAACACACAATTTTCGGCAGGTGACAATGACACTGAAAAAGATTTACCAATCAATTTTTAAACTGTGGGTTTGTACAATCTGGTAATATGATTCCATTTGAATGCTCTTGTTTCAAAAATTGGATAATTATCTGATTTAGAACTGTTCGTGGAGAAAGCCACTCTCTCTTCAGAAATTCTATTTATAATCTGCTGCAATGGTCTATCACACTTCCTCAGAATGTTGTTCTAATGATGCAAATGATTTTCAAATTTGAAAGCGCTAAATTTATCCACACTGCCAAACCTCATGGCATCCTGAGATAAATGAGTAAGACCATGGATATTATACGATGTAATCTCACGACCATACAAGAGTTCAAAGACTTGAACAAAGTAGTTCAGTGAACTACCAGCATACTGAATATCTTCACTAGATGTGCAAGAGACAAAAATTATAATTGCACAGTGTAGCACAAGAAAATGTTTGTACAATTTTTTGGGAAGTATAGATTTCAGTACAAGAGGTCCTGTGTACAATAACATTTGCCTTAATTCTGTTGCTTTCTAACGATCAATTTCCCGCAGGATTCTTGGTTTTCTTGCTAAGTCTGTGGGAGTATAACTTCTCAAATCTGCTAAGTGAAGCGATGCATCGTCTACTTTACTACTGCATAAGCAAATGCTCAATTTTCCACTCAGCCAAAAAATTAACAATTTACGCATGCATCCTAGACAAACCAAATGCATATAGTCACGGGAAACTGAGAAACCATTTTGATATTTGGGGATTTCCTCGAGGATTGATTTGCCAGCGTGATGCTCTTCTTGCATTTTTCTTGCAAAACTTTCGTCAGTACGACAGTCTGCATTTCTTTCAGGAAATGCCATTCTTCTCTCCAAATACTCTCCTTCCTGGATGCATTTATCGCAACCAAAATACCCAGTATGATTTTTAATTTTCTTGACAAAAGTTCTTGCTGGAGCATCAAGAGCAAATGAACAAAAAGTTAATCTGGAATGCCTTCCCAAAAAAATTACACCATTTGTTAGCAACAATTTTGCTTCTTCAACAAAATTATTCAAATAAGTAGTCACACAATCAGGTTTATTTTTCCCATAGAATATTGCAATCACAAAAGGAGATAAATTCTCAAACTGTGAAATAGCTCCTAAAATAGGCCAAAACTGGCTATTCGAGCTTTTTGTGAGTGGTAATCCATCAGTATTGATTAGAAGACTTAACGACTGCAAACATTCATCAATACGTATACCAGCCAAACTAACTTTTATTCCTTCTTCTATACCAAAATAGTAATAATAACCAGGGGAATTACCCGAACTGAAACATGTCTAGGAGTGCTCAATAAAGTTCTACAATCCGTTGGTAGAGTGATGTGGCAGGTACGCTCTCTAAGTATTCTTAGTAAGCTGTTGAGTGCACTATGGTTTACATTATAACCTACAGCCCAAGTAGCCAACTGCTGAGTACGGCCTGGTGTGTTACCAGTAGATGTAATGATATTCACAGCAGCATCAGTTGCATTGTTTGAGTCAGTGTAATGATCACCATTATCCTGTTCTCTCATACATCTCCGGGCTGTGGTTGCTGAGTAATCTGACACTTCCAAACCACTGTAGTTATTGGAAACTAGCATTGTGCTAGAATCAACAGTATTTGAAGAATAGTCTAAACTATGCTCTCCCGCATTAGGCTTAAAGTTTGTCAGATTTTGTACTCCTTCTACAACAATCCTGTGTCTGTGACGCTGAGACACACTACTCAGCTGTTTATATTTGTATTTTGGAATTTTTTATTTTGCAACATTCCCTAAAAATATCAAGTTTCAGCATAATTATAATTTTTTGTAAATGAAAATAACTCTGAAAATAGAAAATTTAAATTAAAAAAGAATTTACTTAACACTTCCTGAAAACTTTCACCTCATACAATAACAAACCAAAAATCAACCAAAATTAAAACTAAAAGACCCAAAATCTGTGGACTCTTAATACATTTCAAGAACTAACCCTTAGATCACAATCTACGCGTGGTCAATTGCGACAAAAGCAATTGATGGTAAATATCAAGTTTGGTTACAGTATTCCTGGAATCTATTAAATTGCTTTCATTTTATTTTTAAAAAATGTACCGTACAATTCATCACTACAATACCAGGTGTACAGATAATTTGCATGTGCCTTCAGCCTCCCTTTCTCTATATAAAAAAGGTTTTTACTACTCAGCAATCAAAATTTACAACAGTGTACCACAGAAGTACAAAGACTTGTGCAGGAGTAACAATTTATTTATTTATTTGACATCCTATAAATCCCAGTTTTGAGTATAATATATTCGGGGATGTGGGTGTAGTCAACATTAGACAAATACAGGCTAACAAAACATTTGCATAACAAATAATTAAGGGCCGTAGTTATAAACGTCCTCCGAAGGCTTGCTGGCAAGCCCCTGGCCTTTATTCGCGCAGCAGTTCGCTGGCGGTCTTCCACCCTTCCTACACTATAGTTGTCTGCCGATGGATCGCCAGGAGATCGCCGGCTGAAAGGGAGTTGGATGGTTCTCCTTCATAAAATTTGGCAACACAGCCTCATTTTTAGCAGTGAACATAGACTCAAGTGCTCACAGACCACTGTTATGAACACACCTAACTTAAGAAATAAAACCGTTTCGATTTTGTTTTCCTTGTCTGTAAACAATTTTGTTGTCTTTGTAGTGGGACACACATGAGATATTCAAAGTGATTGAAGGAAGCCGCGGAAAAGTTTGACTATGGAAGGTAACAATTCGACAGTGCGATACACTCCTAACGAAAAAGCAATTTTTTTGACCTGATAAAAAATACAAAAACATAACTACAAATAAGAAATCTGACTCCGTGTCCAACTACTACAAAAGGAAATGTGGAAGAAAGTCACTGCAGAATGTAATGCTTGCGATGTATCGCGCAGAGATAAACTGCAGTTGAAAAGGGATCTTCCATGTCCCTAATATATATTTTGGGTAGTCGCGCATGTCTTTGGTCATCTATTTATTCATAATAGTTGACAACTTCATCCATTGCCGCATGAACTCGTTAAAATTCCTCGCAATTTTTCATAACTGGTCTCTACAGAACAGCTGGTGATTCGCCGAATGAGGTCTGGCCGTCATTCACCAGCAATCTCCCCAAAAGTGGAAACTTGGTGGCGAATGGTTGTTCGCCGGCTATCCGCCACCCTCTGAAAGAGTTCTATAATGTGCAAAACTCCAGATTAGGGTGGAGGGAAATCGGTTGTACTTCGAAAGACGTTTATAATTACGGGCCTAAAAGATCTAAAAACGAAATATAATATATAAAGTCAGACTATATTATGATCATTCAAAAACTCAGCTACAGAATAATTTTGATTTTAACAGTAAAAAATTCTTTAATGTTTGTAAATTTGAGTTTTTAACACTTAAAGATTCTTTGTTACCCGCAGGCAACTTATTATATAATTTGACTATCATATAGTCAATATTCTTTTGATATAATGTTAATATGGTTATAGGATAATTAACATATTTTTATTTCTTGTATTATGACTATGCAGGGTCATATTAGTATTGATTTTAAACATTTGCCAATTATCTTTAACAAATTTCAATAGTGTATAAATATACAAACAGGGAAATGTTAATGTCTTATATGATTTAAAAACCTGTTTACAAGAATCTCTATTATTTTTATGAAATATAACTCTAATTGCGGCTTTTTGTAATTTTAAAATTTTATTTGCTTGAACTGAGTTACCCCAAAAGATTATCCCATGCAAGGCCAAATAATGAAAATAAGAATAGTACATATTAATTAAAACACTATATTCCATAATGGTACCCATGCAACGGAGTGCAAAGATTGCAGAATTCAATTTGGGTACTAAATTATCAATATGGGTTTTCCAATCAAGACGCTCATCAATCTTTACACCTAAACATTTAGTTTCTTTTGTTTTACTTCTTCACCAAGAATTTTAAGCTTTACCATTTCTATATTTGATAAACACGGTGAAAATTTAATATAATTAGTTTTTTTTTGTAGTTAACTGCAAGTTTATTAGAGGTGCACGAGTTACATAGAACATTAAGAGTTTCATTATTTTTATTTTCAAGTATAGTTTGATTTTGATTATTTATTAAAGCGCGTATATCATCAGCGAAAAGAATGGTTTTTGCATATGGCTTGATAATGTCTGGTAAATCATTTATGTACAATAAGACAACAAAGATCCGAGCACGGACCCCTGAGGTACTCCAGTAGTCATTATCCCTGGTTTGGATATTGCACAGATTATATTTTTTATTTCAACTGCCTGGAGTCTATTTTCAAGATAATTTTGAAGAGGTTTAAAAAACAATTTGTAATACCGTAATGTTCTAATTTATCTTAAACGATGTTATGATCGACGCAGTCGAATTTTTTTGTCAAATAATAAAAAATACTTAATACATAATCTTTTTTGTTAAATGATTCTAAAATTTTATGAGTTAATTCATATACAGCATTACTAGTAGAGGATTTCGGCTGAAAACCAAACTGAGTAGGAGTTAGAATGTTGTGTAAAATTAAATGATTACATAACCGTACGTAAATCATTTTCTATAATATTTTAGAAAAAATTGTTAGGAGAGAAATAGGTCTGCAGTTACAGAGTTCATTTTTATCACCTTTTTCATGTAGGCCTATAGGAGTAACAATTGCATATTTTAACCTTACAGGAAAAATACCACTTTTAAGTATAGTATTTGAAACAACACTTAATGGTTCACAGACCTCATTAGAGACATATATAATTACTCTACTACACCATCATAACCAGATGAATATCTAGTTTTTAGTTTCTTAATTTTGTTACTATTTTTAAGAAAGGTGACCGTATGTGCGCAGCTAATTACAGGCCAATCTCCCTGCTCACTGCATTTTCGAAAGTAATTGAAAAATTAATTTATGTAAGATTATTACGATATTTTGAGAAACACAATATCCTATCAAATTTCCAGTATGGTTTTTGGAAAAACACTTCAACAAACTAATTAATACCATTTTTAACGCATTAGGTAAAAGGTTGCAAACAATTGGAATTTTCTGTTACCTTACAAAAGCATTTGATTGTGTAAACCATAACTTGCTCACGACAAATTACAATTTTATGGAGTCACTGGTATAACTAACAAGCTGCTGATATCATACCTTTCAGGGAGACAGCAACAAGTACATATCAAAGGTAAAACAACTTCTTTTTACTAAAAACCTGGTAAAATAAAATATGGTGTACAACAAGGATTAATCTTAGGCACATTACTATTCCTGGCATACATAAATGACCTTCAATGTTCCTTGAAACCCAGAACTACACCCATTTTATTTGCAGATGACACCAACATCGTAGTGTCTGGAGTGTCAAGACACGATCTTAGAATGCTAGCAAACACTACTTTTACAAATTTGGAATCGTGGTTCTCTGCGAACAAGTTAAATCTTAATCTTGGAAAAACACATATAATGCATCTTTTAACTAAGAACAGCAAACAGACTGACATTAATATTGTCAGATATGTGGAAAAAAATAATGAATCATCTGTAACTAAATTTTTAGGCCTACAAATAGATATTTCAGTAAACTGTAAATCTCATATTGAATATATTTTACCTAAACTCAGTTCTGCATGTTTCGCTTTATGCAATATTGTTGATATATTAAACAAAGACACAGTAAAAAGGTTTATTATGCATACCTACATTATATTATGACAAATGGTATAACTTTCTGGAGGAACTCCGCAGACAGTAAAAAAAGTGTTTCATATACAAAAAATCAGAATCATGAACGGTAAAAACAGATTCTTGTAGACCTCTTTTCAAGGCGTCCAAAATATTGCCATTTGAACGTGTATTTATGTATTCAATACTCTCATTCATGTCCAAAAATAATAATAATTTCCAGAAAAATGAACTACTCCACAAGCACAACACGAGGATAAAAAAAAACACATTCACATGCCTTCTGTAAATCTAAAACTGGTACAAAAAGGGCCTTCCTACTCCGGTAGCGTCCTTTTTAATAAACTTCCCAACAACATTCATGAAATGTTCTCCTCAAATCCAAAACTCTTTACAAAACCGCTAAAGGATTTTCTTGAAGAACAATCTTTCTACTCCATGGAAGAATATTTGAATCATAAACATTAGATAGACCACACATTGTCACGCACAGTACAAATATCTTCTTTTTTCTTCTGCTTCTCTTTCCTGTTTTCTGTTTCAGATTTCCAAAACAAAGAATTTATAGAGTTGGTGGCCAGACGGAGTTGACGAAGATTCAACATGAATTCATGAGATAGTAGTGTCTGTATAAACATGTGTAATTGTTGTAAATGTATAAGTTTTCTATTTATTATGTAATCTTCATGACTTGTCCAATATCTGTGTACTATTGTGTATTGAAAAGATCTTACGGATGCAATAAAACAAAAAACAGACTAATTTCCGATGGTGTGGTCAAATCAAACTAAATGTTTGTAAATTTCGAAGGAAATGATAATTTCATTCCATAGGACTTGGAACATTTAAATAGTTTGAGTTAGGAATAGTATTATTTATTTTACCAGCAAATTTCAGAAAATAAGATTAAAATTCGTTAATAATTTGGACATTTCTGTCCATTATTTTGTTATTTTTATCAATTTATATATAATTTTTTTATTTATTTACAAATGTTTCTTATTTTATGATTTTCCAAATTGTTCTAATTTTATTGGTTGAATTATTAATTTACTCTTGATAATGTATTTTTTTTTTGCTTTATATATAACATTTTATAAGATCTTACAGTAATTTTTATAATGCTTTATTTTGTTTACAGAAGGAAAATTATTTTGATCCATACATAATGTTCTTTTATGTCTGCATGATATTTTTTATCCCATGTGTAAGCCATGGTTTATTATCCTCTGGATCATTTGCTTAGTTTTTAATACACAACATGCTTCAACGTTATTTAAAAACAATTTAAGAATAGGTTAAACTGATTGTTGGAATTTGTATTTGTTTATATAGGCCCATTAAGTTTTTGTAGTGATAATTTTAATTGGATAAGACTATCTCTTGTTATATTCCTATATGTTCTGTATCAATTACTATTACTGAAATTTTAAAAAAATACAAAATCTTTTAAAGTGAGTAGTTGAGCTTCATGATCGGACAATCCATTTACCAGTCCCACTGCATTACAATCTTTAATAGCCTCTAGCTGTATAAAATATTGTCAATAGTTGTACTGGAATTTGATTGAATACGCGTTGGAAACTTTATGGCAGAAGCTAAATTACAGGTTTGCATTATATTATTCAACTCACTTTTTTATATGATTAACTGCATGATTAACATTAAAGTCACCACAAATTATATTTTGTTTTGTTTTATTATTATATAATCATTAAGTAGTAAATTTATTTGTTTCAGAAAAAATATTTTAGTTGCCTGCTGGTGCTCGCTAGATGGACATAATTATATACATTAGATTACACAATTTGACACTTACACAGAAACATTCAAACTCGAGATTATTGCAATATTTACTTACATCAATATTGTTATATTCTTAGTTTTTTTTTTTAAATATACAGTTCCTCGTTGTTTTTGGTTGACTCTACAAAATGCTGCACCCAGTAACCTGGTAAGTATATTTTTTCCACTTCAGCATTTTGCAGAGAGGGTTCTGTTAGGCATACTACATCAATTCTATTACATAAATTTTTAGTAATGTCATCTATAAAAATTGATATTTCATTAATTTTGTTTCTTAATGATCTAATGTTTTAGTGGTAAACACTTAAATTTAACTGTTTCTGTGATGATTTGAGGTCATTTGTATCAATTTTTTTATCAATACAGCACAATAAGCACATTAAGCACAAAATTAAGTCTATATTAATTGCTAATGAATTTAATTCTCTTGAAGAGTGTTTAAGCTGTTATGTACACGAACCTTGTATATAAATCATATATATTTTCATTTGAAAGGTGTGTGTATATATGTCTGTGTGTATGCAGGTATGTATGCGAGTTCACATATACATGTATTTATTAGGTCTATGTATTGTGCAATTTTGATTTATATTTTGTTGTCTTTTTAGTTGCAAGTAGGCCTGCATGAGTGCTTATATTCATGTCTTGATTTGATGTTTCTAGTGTAATAAACCTAATGTTATCATAGGCCTATGAATAATAATTAACCAGAAAGTGTTATTGTAGATATATAGATAAGTAGTTTTGTTTGGCATGTTCTAGCCCTATGGAACAAATAATGAATGAATAAAATACTAGTAAATAAATACTGCACGATTAAACTTAATAAATTAAACTAAATAAACATTCATACACACAACAAAACCCAACCAAACCTAAACAATACTTTTAAAAAACCTATGCAAACATAAACACTACTTTATAAAACCTAAAAAGGCCTAAAATGTATATAGTATATAATTCGGTTACATTCAGTTAGTATTTGTGTACGAATTACATGTCCACGTATGTAATTTTGTGTAATTTGTCTTTTTTTATTTTTTGTAATTTAGGTTGGTATCGGCATGGGTTCCCCACACTCAATTGTAGTACACAATACGTTTATATTTGGTATCGTATTCTACAACTTTTCCAAGTAATGTGTGACAATGTATAACAGGAATTGTGTGGTCATAAATTGAAGGTTTTTAATACTGCCCAATGCCATTGTAATTTCCTGCTTACTGCAAATGAACTATATCAATCACTGCATTAAGTATGCAAATTTATTTTGCTCTCCATTTAATGCTGGTTTATCTAAAAAGGTTTTGCTATGTTGCGTAAATCACAATTTAGTCAACATTAAATTCCAGTAAATTATGGTATGCCTTGTAAGTTTATCGAGTTTTAATTAGGCCTACCGGTTACTAGGTTTTAATGTAGGTGTTTGACAGTTTATTTGTTCCGATTTTAAGAAAATCAATTCACTTAGGTCTGTCATAGAAATTACAGTGGTTAGGTAAATGTTGATTTCAGGTTGGAAATATCTTCTAAGATGGCATTTTAAAAATGTCATGAAAATGATTGGTATTCTAGATTATCAGTATTGTGGTAATTAAAAAAAAACATGAAAATTTACCGTGATACATAGACGGTGAATTTCCGGTGCCAATCTGAACTCTATTCATTAATAATTTCTACAAAAACAAAGAAAAGTGAAACATTCCTCAATGTGATTTTCAAAAATACTAATTTTATCGTGAAAAACTGTAACATTTCGAACCAGGAAAGCACAAATCGTGACGACTGAACTAAATAACCACGAAGATAGGAAATAAAATACCATTTCGAACAACCCCTTTAAATTGCATAAAAAATATAGCTACAATTAATTTAGCCAAACAAAGCATACCTCATTTCAATGTCACGTGTTTAAAAAATTGAAAACTATATTTTCACACTTCAGAAATTCACGAAGGCAATCTCAGTTTTTCACTTTTTCTGCTGTTTTTCAGCGAACGAGCGGAAACGGACGAAAGAAATTATAACTCTGATACAGTGTAGCCAACATTACAAGATTACATTTCCTAACAGGGTGAAATTTACCCCAAAATTAAACAGGTAACGTGATTTTGATGGATGTAAATTATACATCAGTTAATATTTTTTTAATTTGCTATCTCATGCATTATATACATACAATATACTTATTCTAGCTGTAAATAATCTGTGTAAATATCAAACAGATAACGAGACTTTCGATGGATGTAAATTATACATCAGTAAATATATATATGTATATATGTATATATATATATATATATATATATATATATATATATATATATATATATATATATTTAAACATTGCCATCTCATAATCGATGTAAATATAAAACAGATAACGAGACTTTCGATGGATGTAAATTATACACCAGTTAATAAATATTTTTTAAACATTGCTATCTCATAATCGATGTAAATACGAAACAGATAACAAGACTTAGGTAGATGTAAATTATACATAAGATAATATCTTTTTTTTTTTTAACATTCTCATCTCATGGATTATATATATTACATATACATATACTAGCTGTAAATCATCGATGTAAATATCCAACATATAACGAGACTTTCGATGGATGTAAATTATACGTTAGTTAATTTCTTTTTTAAACATTGCTATCTCATGCTTTATATATATATATTTATTTATTTATTTATTTATATAAACATTTACTAGCTGTAAATAATTGATGTAAATATCAAACAGATAACGAGACTTTAGATGGATGTATATTTTACATCGGTTAATACCTTTTATTTAAACATACATTATGTTCATAAAATATGCATACAATAAATGTTAAGATCAATACGTGGATGTAAAATATACATGTAGCTCTTGTATTTACGTATAATATGCATTGTGTGTTGTGTGGGAAGTTTTCTACTCCATGGAAGAATATTTGAATCATAAACATTAGAAAGCCACATATTGTCACACACTACACAAATCTCTTCTTTATTCTTCTGCTTCTCTTTCCTGTTCTCTATTTCAGATTTCCAAAACTATAGAGTTGGTGTAAAGAAGACGCTCACGAAGGTTCAACATGAATATTCATATACCATATGAAATAGCAGTGTCTATATAAACATGTGTAATCGTTGTAAATGTATAAATTTTCTGTTTATTATGTAATCCTCATGACTTGTCCAATATCTTTGTACTGTACTATTGTGTATTGAAAAGATCTTACGGATACAATAAAACAAACAAACAATCAACTCTCCAACTAACTGATCGTCTTTATTTCTACAGACAAATGAGGCTCCAGGAAAATAATTTGTTATGAGACTTATCAAACACCGCCGAATCCACGATTTATGTAATATATTTTCTGACTAATTAAAGGAAATAAATCGTCAGTAGCATCAACAGATTGGACAGTTGCCTAGAGGCCCAGCGTTTCAACAAATTGTTAAAATATTATTTCCATGAGAATTTTCTCCACTTGTGCCATATTTTGTCAAATGGAAAACCAATACTTACCCTCATCTAATTATGTACTAATAATGCAGAACTAATTTTATGTGAAATCTAATATCCGGTAATAGAATTTTTAACTGTCGTGAGGACTGATATAACAGAAGTTGAACTCTAGTACTGCAATTTCATACATTTATGCTATCTAGTGCTTTAAGTTGTCAACAGTGGCGTAGCCAGGATTTGTTTAAGGGGGAAGGTAGGTTTTGACTTGGGAGTTTTATGAATGAATACCAACCACCCCTTTAAAAAAAACAGGGGGTTGAGGGTCCTCCCATGGGAAAATTTTAGATTTTAAGGTGCAAAAAGTACTAGTTTTGTAGTTTTCGTAACTAAACATTTAACATTCTTAAGGCCAAAATTATAGTATTATATTATTTGTGTACTTTTTTTCAATATGTGGGGGGTGTTTCGGTCCTCTGCTGGGAAAAATTTTTAAATATTTAGGTGCATATTAGTGCTATTTTAGCAGTTTACCAAATGAAACAATTTTTTTTGTTAAAAGGGGGAGGGGAATAGTTAATCACTGGCATCACATTTTTTGCAAGGAAGGGAGGATACGGGGGTGTGTGGATCCTAGCCCAGAAAAAATCTGGATTTAATGGTGCATAACAGTGGTATTTTAGCAGTTTTCGTAACTAAACATAGAATTTGCTTCCTATGAAAACATTAGCAACTTTTAATATAAAATTTAAAAAATAGTTTTGGCGAAAAAAAGGGGAGGGTGTTACTGCCCCCTCTTCCCCTGCCGGGTTCGTCCCTGGTTGTTAACACGCAACTTTTAAAGACTCGTCAGTAGAATGCACTATCATACATCAATTTCGACTGGCACAAGATATTCCGCCTGGCACAACCTCACCACACTCCACATTACTGTAATTTTTTTCCTACCAAAGATTCAGAAGACATTCGAAAACATTTTAAAAAATACAATGACAAAACTGGATGGCATGCAGATGAAATGTTTGACATTTTATAACAGTTAATTTTTTTTTTCATCAGAATTAAACAAGTGTGTGCAATTTTTTGTTGTTCATTGATCAGTATAGTTTAATTGTATGCATTTTGAACTTAATATGGAAAATATTATAATAAATTTCATTCTAATTGTATTATCATTTCTGTTTTATAATTGTATTTACATAGTCCAAACAAGTTAAAATTTACTTCAGTAACATAAAGTGATATTTTGGGAACATTGTTCAGTAGTGTTGCGTTGCCATAGTGTCACTTATCAATGTTGCTGCAGTTAGATGCAGACATTTTAGCAACTCTTTTAAAGTATCAGATTTTAAAGAGTTGATGAGGCAAATATGAAGCTGTGCGGGGAACGAAGAATGATAGAAACCCACTGGCATGTTGCATTGTCCTGGCACCATTTCCTTACTGGAATATGGAGGAGTTATGTACTTAAACATTGTAGAAATGATGTAAGCTAAGGCTTAGTCACATGATAATTCAGCGTATTAACCATGTTGTTAGGGTGTGGTTCACCATAATTTTTTTATTATTTATATATTGTTATATTTATATGAATAGTGTTTATTTTGTCATTAGTTTTGATGTTTTGAAAAAAATGTTACCTAACATAGTATTTTCGTAATGGGAATTCAAAGCCAAAATTTGCATTTTATAGTGTTATGCAATCCAAAACCTTCATGCTGTTGAGTTTGTTGGCATTAGTAAGATGCATAAAACAAACATAATGTACAGATTTTAACTATGCAAATAAATTTCAAAATAGGTATACATCGTACAGGATAAATGTAACATTTTGAGATAACTATTTTAAAAATTCTCATGTCACAGGGCCTAATTGCATGTACTTCTACATTAGCAATGTTTTACTTACTACACAAGTGGTGTATGGTGCAACAGTCCTGAAATAAAATTCAAGCAAGGACGTCAAAAGGTTACATTTGTCGTGAATTAACTATAGCAAAACTGTCACTATTTATATCAATATCTCCTATAAATATATAAACGCATGAATAACAAAATTTTATGATTAAACATCTTCTCAAGTAACATTATAATAATGCTGTCCCCACAACGTTACTACATCTTTCCACAATGTTAGTACACCTTGCCACAACGTTGCTACAACTGGCCACAACATTACTGCAACATCGCGCCGAAACTTCGCAGTAACGTCACGTGGAAATGTCGCCGCAAAATCGCAAGAAAACATCGCAGTAACATCGCCCCGAAACGTTGCCGTAACGTCGCACTGCAATGATGCAAATTAGTGACATTTGGATGTTTCAGCAACCTTGCCACAATGTTGCTGTAATGTTGCGAAATGTTTCAGCAACGTTTCGGATTTTGAAGTGTAACGTTGCTACACATTGTGACAATGTTTCGGTGCTGTATGGATTGTCTTAGCTCTTTGCACAAATTGTACTCAAAGATACGATGGGTGCAATGAACTAAACTAAAAAATTACTGTCCTCGCAAGCAAAATAGGTTAGCCACTAGTCACATTATTTGCCAAAAGAGTAGTTTGTGTTACATTGTACATTTACACACTTACTGAAACAACGGGACAGTGTTCATACTTCAACTGTATACAATTTACCCAATTGACCTTTCGTATGTACATTTACAGTATCTCTGCCATAACTTATTTTTGGGGCATTATACCGTCAGTTAAATATGGTCTGACTCGAAAGCATTTTCACGCCAAAAATCACATTTCCTTAGTCGCTGAAGAAATCTACTACAGCGTACAATTTTATAGTTCTTCTACCTGCTATTTTCGTAAATTGTTCCTCTCATTTTCTTATAAATTTTTAGAAATTTTCTGGTCAAAGCAAAAGAATTAATAAAATAATAAAGCTTTAAAAAATTGCTAAAATTCCTAGTACCTTTTACCGTGAATACCTTTCAGAGTGACGTGTAAGCTATTCAGATGGATAATTTACTTTTGACAACTTACTACAGTCATTTTTTTATTACTATGGAGGTTGAAGTTTCTATAATAACATTGTACCTATCAATACAAAACCACAAATACAAGTTGTAGTCTGCTATACATTTTCCAATACAGCTTACTTCACCTGATAACTATTTAACTGTAACACATGATGGCAGGGTGATCACTATGGGGAGTTAGGGTGTTGAAAGAATAGGCCTGCACTAGCCTCAAATGTAAAGCTCGGTGAATTGGTAAAAGTGGGGTGGGCAGACTTTCAGTGAAGAAAAAAAAATTTAGATTCCACAATATGAAATTGTAAAGTAAACCTGGTTGGAGAATACTGCTAATGAAAGGTTCTTTGAAATACAAGTTTGTTGGTGGATTTTGTTCAGACAGTCGATGAGGGGAAGCAGGTGGATGCATGCTTCATAGACTTCGAGAAGGCCTTTGACAAGATTCCTCATGGAATACTAATTAGAAAAATTGGAAAGATTGCTGGATGACAAGCGGGTGGTTGACTGGATTAAGGACTTTCTCAGGGGACTAAGTCATTAAGTGAAAGTGGGGGAGGTAATGTCAGAGGAAGGAGAGGTTACATCAGGAGTGCCCCAGGGAAGTGTGTTGGGGTCTTTGTTATTCTCTATAATGGTGAATGACATGAGATTCACGATTACGGGCAAAATAAGACTGTTTGCATAGACTGTGTATTATATACACCCACACAACACTCAACATATAATATTCATATATACAGTAGCTTAAAGCTGATTTTTTGTGCAAGTATATTTGACATGCCTATTATACATATATCATAAATAAAAATGACCTGGATCATGAACAGCTGTAAATATATGTACATATACATACATTGAACAGCTAAATAGCTTTACATTATCCATGTAGAGACATTATGTATATAATATATGTTCTACTTATGTTCAGTGGTGGGACACTTAAACCATTTTTGCACCTAATTTGAACATTATTCACGTACATGTAATATACGCAATGAATGCCCAAAAGAAACTTATAATTTACGTAAAATATATGTGTGTTGGGTGGGCAGTGGAATCAACTTGCAGGAGGTTATTGATAGGTTGTGGTCTTGGACACTGAAGAACCGAATGAAGATTAATGTGCGTAAAACCAACTTGGTGAGGCTTACTTGGAAGAGAGTGGTGAGAAGAGCGGTATATAGATGGGATGGGCAGGAGATAGAGGAAGCCACAGAATATAAGTATCTAGGAGTTGTGATTCAGGCGGATCTAAGGTAGACAAAGCAAGTGGACAGAGTGGTTAAGAAGGGAAGTAGGGATTTAGGACAGCTCAGGAGGGTGTTGAAGTGGGTTAGTAGTGAGGTGAAGGGAAAGGCATACTGAACAATGGTTCGTCCAGTATTGGAACATGCTGCTGTAGAGTGGGATCTGTACATGGTGGTGCAGGGAAGGACAGCGAGGTGGGTGATGAATAAATAAATAAGGCCGGGTCAGACTGGTGTGGAGGAAAGAAACTATAGGCCTAACATGATGATGAAGGAATTGGGACGGAAACCGTTGAGGGACAGCAGGCTTGTCATTTTGTACAGGGTGGTGAATGGGGAGGGGGATGAGGAAGTTTGACCTAGAAACTAAGTAAGGGAATTTTCAAGGGAAAATAAGTAACAGTGAGAAAATTCAGATGGCGTGGAGGAAAATGGAGAGGGGTAGACAGTCAATTTTATTGAGGACGGCAAGGAAGTGGAATGCATTGTGGGAGGAGTTGGTGACTGTGAGGAGGAGTGGAGAATTGGTGCTGTGGGGATGAGGAGGAGTCTGCTCGGACTGGGTGTTAGCCCTATTGCAAGTATAAAGCTTATTATTATTATTCATTTATGATAAACCTACAGGCCTGACTACACGGTGAGCCACTGCCCCTTCGAATGTAGTCACACTTTTTTCAAAAGAGCAGTTGCAAGAAAAAGTGCTGGTACACCATGTCCCATACAGCACACATGGTCTTGACAACGTCGTATGGACGTCGCAATGTCCCGTTTAGGTCGCATCAAATTTTGGTACCACTCCAACGACGCACCGACTTTGAAACTGTAACTATTTTGAGAAGTAGTGTTTTGCGACGTCCATGCTACGTCTATGAGACGTTAAAGTATTTTTTACGGCTGTGGTCAAAGCATTCGTTAAAACTAAGTTGCTGTTTTACACATATTATGTGTAATTGTTATTAAAGTGTGTAATCATCGTATTTATTCCCAGAATTATTATTCCTTCTTTATTTAGTTGTAGTGTTGGCTTGGCCATGTGTGTTCAATATGGCAGCCGAATATTGTTTTATTATTTCTCGGTTTTGAATTTCGTTTGTTACGATATGTGAATTCTTTTTCACAGTCGTTTAATGGGAATATATTGACTCGTATTATTTTCTTGGTTTATGTTTCCGAATTCGTTTTTTAAGTTTGCTCAAGTTTATTATTTTATGACGTGCGTGACCTATAGAAAATGTTTCAAGTTTATAGGTAGTTTTGCGGAAGTTGAGAACGCGAAATATTCTTGCTTTGATAGGGGTGGACGTATTTTGTTATCTCTTTAAATGGGCGCAATAATGAACAATTATCACAGTGCCGTAAAGTGCTTCGCATCGATGTTACAATGCCCGTTGCCGTTTGAAGAATGAGGATTTTCGTTGTTTATAACCATAACCAATACTACCTTTGGTACGTCTGAGGAAGAGGTAAGCATAATAAACTACTGCCATATAGCTGTGTTTGTTTGAAAAATTGTACTAGGTATAGCCTGAGCTATTGGGAAATACTATTCATTTAATTTACATTCCGTTGGATCCCGTTTGAGCAAATTGCTCTAGGATATGGAAAAAGTCGAATAGTGTTTGTTCATAAAAATAGGGTAAATATTAAGAAATGGCTCTCGTCGCATGCCTACTGGCCACACTGTTCATTTTAGAAGTATACTTATTGAAAAATGTTTCAGTAGTGGTTAGAAGTCGCTAGTATTGATA